>JAJOZX010011769.1:60000-126725 GCA_023014485.1 Bathynomus jamesi | reverse complement strand
AATTTGCTTGCCAAATAGAGTCAATCGATGCAGCTGTTGTCTTGGCTGTTTTAAACCTTTTTCTCATAGGCTTATGAAGTGTATAAGCCACCTGCTCCCGCAAAAACCTCTCGACATCTTTTTCCCTACTCCATCATTGTAAACACTTCTGTACAGTCTATCTACGCCTCCGTACGAGGCTGGGTTAGAAATGTCATAATAACGTCTTCTTAATATGTTAGCCATTTGGGTATTTTAGAGGCACGTGGGTAGGGGTGACCGTTGTTTAGCTTCTTCTTTCTCCTCTTCAGAGGTGCTACCGCTGGGGGTGTTCCAAATCATGGAAGATGTCTACGATGTTCGATCGCTGAACCTTTGCTCCTTCCACAATGATCTCACCTGTATCGGTCCACTCTTTGAACTTTGCAGTGAAGCATACACCTCTTGTGGAATCACTTCCAATTTCTTCATTATATTACTCTAGTCAGTAAAGGACCCAAAACTGAAAATAAGATGTGGAGGAATGACCCTCCTCTTTGTACAATAATTCGTTTTTTCGGATCAAGTAAAGATAAGCACCCCCAGCCTTCTTTAATTAGCCTTATAAGGCTAACTAACGAAAATATCACGACCTAACCTAACCAATCGTTAAGTCAACTGTACGCCCTTGACGATTGGTTAGGTTAGGTCGTGATATTTTCGTTTCGTTAGTTAGCCTTATAAGGCTAATTAAAGAAGTCTGTGGGTGCTTATCTTCAACTGATCCGTTTTTTCTTCCTCACAGTTTTACTTTTACGAGAGAGTGTAGGTATTATGTTCTTGTAACGGCGTAGGCGAGCCTTCTGAAGGGGTTTCATTGATACATTGCAATTTATAGCGTTAAGACAGATTTCACAGATGCATTTTAAAAAGTCTGAGTCGATATTTTTAGCAATCATCTGTTGCATTGCCCGGGGCAACCGATGGTAGATTTTTATTAATTCATAGTATTTCTTTAGCCTCTTTGTCATTCTGGAATATACACCGTTTCAGGCTCGTTTGGAAATATATTCGTTCTTAGAAGCACCCTAAACGTCTTTCGCGGATGACGGTCACAAAACAAATATCCGTAACGCTGACTTGTAGCTTCTTTATAAACTTCCAAAAACTCCTTACGCTTATTCGGGAACATTTGATTGGCTAATACCCCAATTTGTGATACATCTCTACGTTGCGCAAATAAGACTAGATATTGTGTATTTAACGACACATCGCGTATGTATCTATTTTTGAAAAATAGATTCTGATTGATGAAGAACACGCTTATGTTAAGATGGTGGGAGAACACTGTAAATGCCTCGGCAAATGTTTTATCCATCTCCAACATGAGATCGTCAATTACAATGACTGTATGTTCATTTCCCTTTAACGAATTAACATCATATACACCTTTGTGGAACAAAATATCATCTTGGTACGCGTTGAACACTGATTGATACATTGAATAGCACCATATAACTTTATGTACAAATTTTGAGAAAATCTCTCCCTTTTCTTTAATGAATTTAAGCATAAACACCGTTTTACCACATTCTGTAGGACCAGATATAATACATGTGGATGAGCTCGTGAACCTGAATTTTTCTACAGAATCCATCTCTAACACGTCACACTCCTAAGTGGGTCATTTACAAGATATAATAAAAATTTAAGTGGTGATCCTTATGTTGTACAGTCTTGTTTTCCTCTTCTTCCACAGAACCGTGAATTATAATGAGGCACAGCATCATGTCCTCATCATCGATATTACAGATGACCCCGACGACAGTGTAGTTGTTGTCACAGACTCCATCCCCACTAACGCGCCCACACCAGCGATATCTGTAGCACGCGACAATTCAAAGCGGAGGCATGATGAAGAGCCCTCCACGTCAGGTATAGAGCGTGCCAGAATTGCGCCGGTTGTTAGACCACCAGTAATAGAGCCCAACCCTCTACGTCTTACGACACAACCCCCCACAATAGTACCTTCCTCAAATAAAAATATACCCCCTTATTCCTGTTCAATTCTGGATACATCCTCCACAGCAGCCGCAGCTTGTCGTGCTGTGGAGGATGGTATAACAGTCCAGTTGGTGCGCACCGCAACCCCCACCCAAACACTGACTAGAAATCGTTATATAGTCAGGGTTGATCCTAGATCCATGTACAGCAATGGCGTCCAACATGGACTACGGCGCGTAGTTGAACGTATTATGGAGTTTGCCCTTCAGAACCGCGACGGGGATGTAGATGACTTTTTGGTAGTATTACCATTCAGACGCTTGACAGCTGTAAATATAGAGTATATGTTGGACCGTATAATGCAGGCTTCTTAAAGTAGTACAGCCTTCAATATGGACAATTTCACGGTAAATATTAACTGTATATTCCGTGTTGCGGGTCATAGTGGCACACCTTATACTCTTAACTTCAATTCTCAGGCTATTTACAGGCGGCATATAAACGCCGATCGTGGTTGCGGCTTTATAGCACTAGTCTTAGCTCATATGTTCACTGTACTAAATACCTGGGTCAAAAACATTTGGTTGCCTACGGCTGTGCAGCGTGCCCGTAAACTGGCTTCAGATTAAAAGCTTCAGTTTGATTGTAATATGGGTCCTGAAGAGCTGAGAAGGGTAGAGCAGGGAATGAATGTTCGTATAGTTGTATTTGGATTGGATGAACGTCGTAGGACTGTGTTTGTTTTTAAAAGCAGTGTGAGAGATCGTACAAGACCCTACTTATTTTAGGGCTGTCAGGAACAACGTATCTCCCCATCCGCAATATAAGGGACCTTTACGCGAGTTATGATAAAAGTCGAAAATATGGAAGGCATCATGATTTGTGTAAGGGGTGTATTGAGTTTGCGGCTTTCCAAATGTGAAAGCCGCGTGGTTGAAACTAAGAAGAGGGACTGTGATGTGATATATGCAGACGCATATTTTTCAATAATAACTATTTTGAGCTCCATAAGTCAATTGGCACGTGCAGGAAAATGAGACTCTCTGAATGTGATGTTTCATATGATGGATAATTGGGGGAATTTCAAGCATAAATGTGATGAAATGCACTGCTCTACATGCCATGAGAAATATAAGGCGGTGTGAGTAAAGAATGTATGTTATAAAAAAGATGCTAAGCCTAAAAATAAACCATGTATAACTGTGTACTACGATACAGAAATATATACGAACGCTGAAACCAAAGAGGTCATTCCACATTTACTTGTAAGCCAGACTATATGTGATCAGTGCATGGAGGTTGAGTGTGATGAGTGTCACAAACGTGGTAAACGGACAAACGTTTTTAAAACAATTGCACATGACAGTCCCGTGAAACTCTTTGTGTCCTATATTGTCAAGTTAGCGGACAAGTTAAAAAAAATGACTGTGTATATTCTTGCCCATAACGGTGCAAAATTTTACACAGTTCCTTTATAAGGAGTTGTTTGAGCACGAGTCCTCTGAGATATTTACAGGTGATCTCTTGAAAAGAGGAAACAAACTTATACAAATACAAATAAGAGGTAATGTACAGTTTAAAGACACTTTATTATTCACACCTTGTAAATTAGAAAAGCTACCCAAAGTCAGTGGCGTAGCCGCTGAAGTTTCAAAAGGATATTTCCCTTACACATTCCTCACTAGCGAAACTTTGAATTAAGTAGTCCTACCTCCACCCAAACATTTCTTTAACTATGAATGTATGATTACAGGTGAACTTGAAGATTTTGACCGCTACTACAACAGTTTTAATGAATCTAATCCTTACAATATAGCTGATGAATGTGAGCCTTATTGCGTGAATGATGTGCGCGTACGATTGCCTCAGTGTGCTTTACGGTGTTCAAAAACAATTTCATGCCTAAAGACACGTTAGCCGTCATTCCCAGAAACAATCCCGCCGTTATCGGTACAAGGCTATTTACTGGCTCATACATATACAACAGCAGACAGGTGTATACATAAAGCATGCCCGCAACACGGGGGAAGTACTCATTAAGGTCAATGGTCGTGTTTTTGGGTTGATGGTCTAAGCGAAAACCGTGCCAGTGGTGAGAAGACTGTGTACTCCTTTAACGGTTGCTGGTGGTGCGGATGCCCACGTCCTGAGTGTGGAATCGTAGGAGATATCCACGGTAGATCTCCTGCCGACAGTCTTGTGTGGACCCGCACCCGCGATCAGCTTATAGGCGTCCAGTTCACTCACAAGGATGGAAACAGATGGGGAGTACCGTGAAGAAATAAACACGATCAAGCGTTCAATGGTGCTGGATCCTCTCAAATGCGGTGATAGCTTGTTCGGATGGCGTACAAATCCCTTCAAGCGATACATTCCGCCTACGGAGGTCGTGAAACTCCATTACTATAACTTCTATTCTTTATATCCCTTTGTGATGAAGAACAATCCGTACCCCGTAGGTGCACCTGAAAAACTGATGGGACCTGATCTACCTCCCATCGAGGTGTTCTCAACAAATTTGAACGAGTACTATTTCGGCCTTTCTTTCATAGATGTGCTCCCCCCACGCGATTTATGGATGCCGATCTTACCCGTCGTTATAGACCACAAGCTCATGTTTCCACTGTGCGTGAAGTGCGCAGAGGAGAACAATTGGGCTTGTAATCACAAAACCAACCATCGTAAGATCAGAGGTGTATATACAAGCCCTGAGCTGGACCTAGCCGTTCGCCATGGCTACAGAATATTGAAGATATATGAGGTGTTGAGGTTTCAGAAGCTACTCAAACTTTTCACGTCATATATAAACACTTTTTTGAAGGATAAGGTAGAGGCATCACGGAATCCGCGAGGATTTGATACCGAAGATGAAAAATCGGCTTATATTCAGCGTTACTATGACCTTGAAGGGATACAGCTTCACCGTTCCCAAATTGTAAAGAACCCAGGCAAGCGCTTTAGTGCAAAGTTGTGTCTAAACAGTCTTTGGGGAAAATTTGCACAGAATACAGGCAAGGGGAGCGTTCATTTGGCCCAAAGTTTTAGTGAAGTCTGGAATTATGCCAACGCTCCCGAGAAAGAGGTCATGGAGATCGTGAATGTAGGTAATACTTATATAATAAAGTACAACAATACCGAATTGCCCACAGATATCTCACGGGTTACAAACATACCTGTAGCCAGCTTCACAACGGCCGACGCACGCATCAAACTTTGGGGTCTATTGCATTCTCTTGGACGGAGGGTTCTGTACGCCGATACAGATAGTGTGATATTCACAGCGAGGGAGGGTGAATACATGCCACCTATTGGTGAATTCCTCGGAGAGTTAACTGATGAGATGAAGGGTGAGTATGGAGACATCGCATACGCTGCCTCTTTTGTCTCAATAGGACCAAAAACTTATGGGGTACGGATGAAGGTGGGGAGGATATGAAATATGTGAAGGCTAAGGGTATCACACTCAACCAGGCGAATCGGCGGGTCGTTAACTTTGAATCGTTGAAGGATCTAGTGTGTTTGGAAGATGAGGGCGACCAGCCAACCCAACTAACTGTAGGTACTCACAATTTTTGGGCGCAGAAGCTGGGGGGCGTGAAGGAACTTAGGAGTACGAAGGTGTGCCGTAGCACCTATAGGAAACGTTACAAGGTGCATGGTACCTATGATGCCGTACTCTTTTGTTACCATAATCTTTGAATGTTTGAAAGTTTGAATGTTCGAGTGCGTAATGGAGCACCATTGAGAAAACCTAAGACTTGTCTAGCAGTAATAACAAACAATAAGTTTTCTGTTTTAGGTTTCGAAGATGCTGATGAACGGGAAATACGACTCGTTGGCGATTCCATTGTTCGAGGGCAGCTCGAGGAATTCTGTGGGAGAAACCCTCGTCGTAGGCGCCGTTACTGCTACCATGGTGCATGGGTGGAAGATATAACTAATAGTGTTGACCATTTTACAGACGGTAACGCCGAGGACACAACGTATGTTATTCATGTCGGTACTAATAACGTTTTAAATTCTAGATCGGAAGAACTGCTGGCTAGGTACAGGGACGTACTAGAGCGATTAAAGGAAAAAACTAATAAGATTGTTTTAACAGGTATACTTCCTCGAATTATCCAACGTAACGATTTCTACAGCAAGGCGACCTATATTAACAATAACATAAAGTCTCTTTGCCAACAGGAAGGAGTGCATTTTGCGAATTTTTGGAACAGTTTCTATGGCAGGAGGGACTTGTTCCTCGGAGATGAACTTCATCTTAATGACGTTGGAGCTGCGCGTTTAGGAAGACTATTTCATAATACTGTCTCTTCTTTTCAGGCTGCCGTAACTCGAACGGTCCCAGCGTAAATTCCAAAAATTTCCCCTGCGCTCGCGAAGGTGTCGCAATTACAAACAATTTGAAGGTTCTATCCTTAAATGCTCGTAGCTTACGAAATAAAATAAACGAATTTTTTTCTTTAATTGCTTGTAAAGACGATGATTTAATTGCGATAAATGAATCGTGGCTTAGCACTGAAACACGTGATTTTGTAGGGGAGTAACAAATTAGAGGTTATAGACTTTTTGTTAAAAACAGGATAGGTAGGCGAGGAGGCGGTGTTATGTTTTATATCAAAGATAATATTGCGAACGTTAAGAAATAAAGCACACAATTCCAGAACAAATAGATTCGACTATAGCAGAACTTAAATTGAACGATTTCAAACTTCTTGTTGCGGTTATATATTGGCCCCCTAATCAAACAGCTGTTACGGACGAAGCGTTATATCGTGAACTAAAGAGAATAATAGGTAGTGAGCAGGCTTTAGTTATGGGTGACTTTAATTGCGCCAACGTAAATTACGATACAATGCAGGGAGACGCGGAAGGTAATCGTTTAGTTAATTTTCTCGAGGATAGCTTTCTTATTCAAAAGGTTGGGGAACCTACGAGGTTGGACAGTATTTTAGATTTAGTAATAACTACGGATGATAGGCTAATTACTGATCTTCAAGTAATAGAACCGTTAAGCAATAGCGATCACAATATGGTAGAGTTTGTCCTCTCAGTAAGTCACTCGAAACCAGCTAACTCGACTAAAATTCCAACTTCCAGCACGTAGACTTTTGTAAATTTCGAAATAAATTGTCACGTCAATTGGGAAAACGTAATGGGGAACTCCAACGCAAAACTAATGTGGGAATCGTTTGAAACAATTTAGGACTATAAATGAGGAATGTGTACCGTACAAAATTAAGCGTGCGAAAGTAAATAACAAGCCCTTGTGGTTTACTTCTAGAGTAGGAGACATTATAAAGAGTAGGATAGGGCTTATAGGCTACATAAGTGCGATAAAGACAATTTGTGGTTACGAAACAACTACATATCTCTAAGGCGTGAAGCGAAAAGTGTAATAAAAAAGTCCAAGCGCGAATTTGAAATCTCCATAGCTCGTGACGGTAAAGAAAACCCCAAGCGATTCTTTCAATACGTCAACAATAGAAATCCAGTAAAAAGTGTCTTGGGGCCGTTGAAAAATGTTAACGAGATCTAGTTTCTGAAAACAAGGAAATGGCTACCTTGCTAAACGAATTCTTTACGTCAGTTTTTACTATAGAAGATGTAACGAATATCCCTACGGTCATAGACCTAATACCTTTTGATAATGGTAATATTTTGGATAATATTGTGGTTAGTGAAGGGGAGGTAATGCGCTATATGATAAAATGAAAACGCGTAAATCACCGGGCCGGATTCCATATATCCCATAAACTAAAGAATTAAAAGATAGCATTGTTGTGCCGCTAACAAAGATTTTTAATGCGTCTATTTCTGAGGGGTGCGTACCAGATAATTTCAAGTTAGCAAACGTAACACCTATCTTTAAGAAAGACGATAAAGGTGCGGCGAGAAATTATAGGCCAATCAGTTTAACGTCTGTTGTAGGTAAGCTACTGGAATCAATAATTAGGGATCGTATAGTCGAACACTTAGAATTGCATAACTAGTTAGAAATACGCAGCACGGTTTTAGGCGAAACAAATCTTGCTTAACTAATCTTTTAGAATTTTTTCAAAGCGTGGTTGACGTTTACGATAGTCATCAGGCGGTGATGTAGTGTATTTAGATTTTCAAAAAGCGTTTGACACCGTACCGCACAAAAGACTCATTGAGAAAACTAAGCTCATGGAATCAGGGGTAGTAATAAATGGATAGAAGAGTGGTTGCGAGGTAGGAAACAGAGGTGGTCGTTGATGGAGCGGAGTCGTGTTGGGCTAATGTAGCGAGTGGCGTTCCTCAGGGTTCTGTATTGGGCCCCTTGCTTTTTCTTATATATATTAACGATTTAGATGTCGGCCTAGTCAGTACAGTTTCAAAGTTTGCGGATGACACGAAGCTGGGTGGTAGGGCGATTAATGACGAAGATAGAGGTAAAATCCAGAATGATCTGAATAAAATCGTTGATTGGTCAGTCACATGGCAAATGAGATTTAACGTCGATAAGTGCAAAATTTTACATATAGGTTCGCGTAACGGTAATTTTGCGTATAGTATGTCAGGGAAAGAGTTGATAAGCGTAGAGCAGGAAAAAGATTTAGGAGTTATAGTCACTGGTGATTTAAAAGTAGCGAAACAAAGTACAGCAGCGGTCAATAAAGCGAACAAAGTGTTAGGTTTTATAGCTCGGAATTTTGAGTACAGATCGCGCGATATTATAGTTCCACTTTATAAATCATTAGTTAGACCCCATTTGGAGTACGCGATCCAATTTTGGAATCCGCATATGCGCAAAGATATAGACAAAATCTGAAGAGTTCAAAGACGAGCAACTAAGATGATTCCGTCGCTTAGGTCAAAGTCGTACGAGGATAGGCTTAAAGAGTCAAAATTTACTACACTCGAGACTAGAGGCTAAGGGTGATCTAATCCAGGTTTTCAAAATTATGAATGGGTTCGATAACGTAGATAGAGATAGCTTTTTCGAAATATCTCAATATAATAGGACTAGAAATAATGGGTGTAAGTTGACAAGTAGAAGGTTCGAGACAGCAGTTGCCAAAAACTATTTTACGCATAGAATAGTAAATAGCTGGAATAGTTTGCCGGTAGAAGTAATTAGTAGCACGTCTATAAACATGTTTAAAAATCGATTAGACGCATATGTTGATAGATTGGGTATAGTTTAAGGTAGTAAAATTAAGAGTTGGATAAGATAGATTTTGATTCTCTTTTCATTAAAGATCACAATAACCAGACTAGAGGGCATAGTATGAAATTATTTAAGCCAAGATGTAAAACAAATTTAAGAAAACATAGTTTTACAAGTGTTGTGGGATATAGGGAGGCAGCATCTTAGGTTAGGGGATACGCTCTGTCCTTACACACCCCATTTAAAGAGATTCCTCTGCCGAGCGGTGCCCCCATAGTACTGTGAGGTATTGAAAAACTCATGATCTTCACTTGCCCCACAAACACCTTTAATTGGAAGACCCAAAATGGGTGCACACACATTTCTACATTACTGTACAGTCTTCTCAGCCACACCTACACTTTTCTTCCTAAGTATATATATTGTAATGTATATGGTTGTAAATTGTGACTTGGTCCGCAATTGATATGGACCGTGACTTATTTTTGGTTGACAAGGTACTGGTACTGATGGATACCGTAATGAAATTGACTGGATTCTTTGGATCTGATACATTTACGTGTCGGTTATAAATAGATATAGTGTAACATATTTGTGGATAGTAGTCTATTATGACTTGATCCTCTGGATCCAGAGATTCTATCTTTAGTTTTAAATTGATAATTAATTAGTTTTAAATTGATAATTATTTAGTTTTATAAAAATTGGTCGTTACCAATGTACAGGCAGTTTTTATATAGTGGAGCCACCTCGATGGGCCGACGTGGCCCCTAGTGTGCCCACTATAAAAATTTATTGTGTTCTTATGTTCTTGTGGTTCGGAACCCACGTAAAATTGTAGGTCCCCCAGCCACCACGGAGCACATGCACAATACACAATTACGAACACAGTTAGGTAGACCAGCCATGAGTGGATCCTAGGGTCTTTGTTGGTTTGAAACATTATAACATTATAACATTATATGTTCAGTAAATAAATCGTGTTTCGATTAGCGTTTCATTTTCTACTTTCTATGTGCGTGTGTGTGTGTGTGTGTGTGTATACAGGATCAATGGTATGTTCTATCAATGGTCACGTGACTCCTGCTACAACCTGGGCATATCTCTACCTTGCGTGATCAGTTGCCGTTGTAAGCCCTGGATCTCAGTCGTGTATTTGATGAAATCCTACGTAGACAAAAAATAGTAATGGCTACCTTTAATATTGCGTGTTCGACGTTTATGAAGTGGTATTCAGCAAAGTGTGAAGATCTGGTGGATACTGAATGGCTCCCTATTCCACCCTCCTTTGATACTTTTAAGGCTACATTAAATCGTGCGAAGCTTCAAGAACAAGAGGTACAAATACTCTACGGCTATTCTGGCGAGAGCATTGCAGGAGTTCGTGGTTCAAGCGATGTTCTGAACTATGTTGTAGGACTAAACGTTATAAAGGCTTACATATACCGTGAAGTGGAAGAAACAGCAAACACGTGCAGAAGAGAAGCAACGGTTATGGTTAGTCTTGTTGATGAGTGGAGTGACAAACAGTATTATGTCATGTTGCATCATACCGAGTACTCGTATCCTGCGGCTGAGAATGAAAATCTTGTCATAATGGAGAATCTTAAGTATTTTTCCACTACACTAATATATATCATAACGAGGTTTGTAGTGAGGTTGTGACTAAAGGCCTGCGTGAGTTTTTAACAGAATTTAGAGACGAGATTCGTCTGCTAAGCAAAAAGGAAAAATATGGTCATATGTTGCTCTCAAATAGTGCGCAGGAGTGTGAATAAAATGTGTTTAGTTGGTGGAAATAAACGAAAATGTCTGGTACGTATTATGGGGTGTGTGAGTGATAAAAAATTAAAACCGGTATTGCTTCATGTATCGGAAAATTTCTCAAAACACCTACCCAGTATAATGGGATACAAGTATTCTCTTTCACGTTGGAACAACACCGTACACGACTCAACAGCTTATGGTGTGAATCACTTCTCCCATCCAGCCGATCCGACCACCTGTTGCTCATAGTCATCTCAGAGCTTGAACCGACTGGACGTGCATTCCTCGAATACGATGAAACTTCGTTTGAGCAGCATTGTCAATGCCGTGTACGGTGTGTCCGTAACGAAGTCATTGCGCGTGTTCAGGCGTAAAACCGGTGCCATTAACTATGTACTTGAAACGACTTATAGACAAACAAACTCTGGTAAACGGAATGTTGTTTATTTAAGTGTTGAGGAGATGAATAGAGTCTTCGTGATAGTTGAGAAGTGGAGTGAGGATCGTTATAAAATATCTGCAGGTGTAGGTACAAGAAAAGAGCAGATTAGTGATAGCTCCGCATATGCCATTGTTTGTACTTGTGTATAAATAATGATCAGCCATGCATTGATATACGACTGATGTGGAAGAATGCTTCTGATAATAACGTTCTTGTCCCTACGCGAAACCGATTCATCCTCGACAGAATGTTTGAAATCGTCGGTTTCCGCAAGCTGAAGCCTATATTAGACGCTCGTGTTACGGATATGCTTTATTTTGCTACGGTTCTTGAATACGCATACACCGCTCTGCTCGACGGGTTTACCGAGTGTAGGGCTGAACAAGGCGAGAATAGTCTAGAGCTGGATTGAAAAGCGCCGATCGGTAAGAATAAACCCTCGATTGGAAAGGAGTGTTTATAAACTTGAATTTAATAATGATGTTGTTGCTAACGACGACCTCTTTGTGCGTGCTTTTGATTGTATTCTGTCCGTGTTTAAAGATAACTTGCCAACCGAATGTAAAGTGGGCACAAAAATAGTATTTTACGATATGAAGTCCCTTTACATCGAATATAGTCATCCCTATAACTTGAGCAGTGAAATAATGTTAAATCGCATTTATTCCTTGTGCAAAGCAACAATGATGTAACTGTAGACTCGATTACGTGAGAGTTTGGTGTTTTAGTTAAGCGCAGTAGAACATAAAGTGTATGTATTTTGATGTATATTTATTTTCAATATATTTAATTATATAATACCGGGTGTTTCAAAAGTCCCTCACTAATTTGATTTTCAATTTTCTTTGCAGCTAATCGACCAACGACGTTCATCTTGTGGTAAACTCTTACTCAATAGTTGAGAATTTTTTTGAGTACATTTGAAGTTTTGCTCCGTTTTCTTCTGCTACCATGCTGACTCTAGAGCAGAGGTGTAAAATTGCTGCATGGCAGGAGGTTTTTCAATCTGTGGTCGAAGTGCAGCGACGATTCCGGGCAGTCTACGGACAGCATTATGCACCGGATAGGAACACCATCGTCGCCACCCACCGGAAGTTTATGGAGACCGGATCCGTAAAGGACAAACCACGATCAGGAAGACCTCGAAGTGGGCGGAGTGAGGAGAATGTCGAAACTGTCCGTGAGGCGTTTACTCAGAGTCAAGGAAAGTCCATTCGGCGAGCTGCTGCGGAACTGAACATCAGCGCGACATCTATCCAACGGATTTTGCGGCGTGGTCTCAAGCTGTATCCGTACAAGATCCAGGTGGTTCAGAAGCTGGAACCTCAAGACTACGATTGCCGGGTGGAGATGTGTGAGACACTGCTGCATCACTACGAAAGAGACCCATCGATCCTGGAGCACATGTGGTTCAGCGACGAAGCTCTCTTCCACCTTTCTGGTCGCGTCAATCGGCACAACACCCGCATCTAGGGAACTCACAATCCTGCGGAGATCCGTGAACATGAAAGGGACACGCCGAAATTGGTCGTCTGGTGTGCCATCTCCTCAGCTGGGCTGATTGGTCCGTTCTTCTTCCGGGATCAAGATGGAAATTCCGTGAACGTCAACGGAGACAATTACCTTCGTATGCTTCAGGAGTTCTGCATCCCCCAACTGTCAGCTGTAGCTGACATGCAAGAAGTCATTTTCCAGCAAGACGGTGCCCCTGCTCATTACTCGCGTGAGGTTCGCTCATTTCTGAATAAGCAGTTCCCGGATCGGTGGATTGGTCGCCGTGGTCCCATCGAATGGGCTGCTCGCTCGCCTGATCTTACCCCATGCGACTTCTTTTTGTGGGGCTACATTAAGAGCAAAGTGTACGCCACCAAGCCGCGAGTCCTCCCCACACTAGAAGAACGGATCAGGAATGCGTGTGCTTCTGTTACTCCCGAAATGTTGTCCAATGTCAGCCAAGAATGCGTAAAACGGTGGCTCGCTTGTTTCGAAAAAGACGGTGCCCACGTTGAGGTGTACCAGTGACTTTCCATTAGACTTATGAAGCCAAGTTTGATGCCACCAAAATTCTCATGAATCGTAGACTCAGCAACCAAATTGTAATTTGGCTCCTCTTGTAATTGCTATTTTAATAAAATTTTAAAAATAATGAGGGACTTTTGAAACACCCTGTATAATTGAATATATAGATTTCTCCTGTACTATTATATTAATGGTTATACTCCATCGTTTAAAACTGTGTATTTCTTATATTATTATTTTTTATTTTATTTTTTTATTATATATATTCCATCGTTTAAAACTGTGTATTTCTTATATTATTAATTTTATTGTATATATATATATATATATATACACACAAACTCAGAATGGTTCCCTGAGAAAATTATATGTTAAACACAGACCGTGCATGGAACAAGGAACTCTTCTGGGAAAATTAAATCCACTATAGTCCGAATAAGTAATGGTAAATGACAAATACCATAGTTTTTCTTTTTCATGATGTTAGCCCGACGTGGGCAACGGGTCTCTCGCAAAGAGATCCCATAAATATAGCTTCCCTCACCAGCTATCTGCAAAGCAGACAGGATCCAGCTTTGGGACATGGATCTAGGGTTTAAAGCAAGCCTAGACCCCCTACATTCAGAACCTCTATATAAGTAAAAGACTCGCTGCATTCACGTCGGATTGAATAAATCAAAGAAAAAGGGGGTAACTATTGTATTTTTAGCCAAAAAAAAAACCAAAACTTAAACCTCAACCGGGACATTGAGCGTCCACTTTTCAAGGCACGTAACACGTCCGTTTAATATACACAAACTCAGAATGGTTCCCTGAGAAAATTATATGTTTTTTGGCTAAAAATACAATAGTTTCCCCCTTTTTCTTTGATTTATTCAATCCGACGTGAATGCAGCGAGTCTTTTACTTATATAGAGGTTCTGAATGTAGGGGGTCTAGGCTTGCTTTAAACCCTAGATCCATGTCCCAAAGCTGGATCCTGTCTGCTTTGCAGATAGCTGGTGAGGGAAGCTATATTTATGGGATCTCTTTGTGAGAGACCCGTTGCCCACGTCGGGCTAACATCATGAAAAAGAAAACTATGGTATTTGTCATTTACCATTACTTATTCGGACTATAGTGGATTTAATTTTCCCAGAAGAGTTCCTTGTTCCATGCACGGTCTGTGTTTAACATATAATTTTCTCAGGGAACCATTCTGAGTTTGTGTATATTAAACGGACGTGTTACGTGCCTTGAAAAGTGGACGCTCAATGTCCCGGTTGAGGTTTAAGTTTTTTTTTTTTTTGGCTAAAAATACAATAGTTACCCCCTTTTTCTTTGATTTATTCAATCCGACGTGAATGCAGCGAGTCTTTTACTTATATAGAGGTTCTGAATGTAGGGGTCTAGGCTTGCTTTAAACCCTAGATCCATGTCCCAAAGCTGGATCCTGTCTGCTTTGCAGATAGCTGGTGAGGGAAGCTATATTTATGGGATCTCTTTGCGAGAGACCCGTTGCCCACGTCGGGCTAACATCATGAAAAAGAAAAACTATGGTATTTTTCATTTACCATTACTTATTCGGACTATAGTGGATTTAATTTTCCCAGAAGAGTTCCTTGTTCCATGCACGGTCTGTGTTTAACATATATATATATATATATATATATATATAATATATATATATATATATACATCGTTTAAAAATGTCTTTTTCTTATAATATTATTATTTTTTGATTGTATATATATTCTTCGTTCGTATTTTTTATACAATTATTATTTTGTATTACATATATTCCTCGTTTGTATAGAATGAACGATTGTATATTTATTTTCTATATATTTCATGAAATTGATTCCAATAATTCGTCTAAATAAACAGAATGATGTAATGGTGTTTTATTTACAGTAATTCTTTTGGTTGTATATATAAACGATATTATTTTAATTAATATATACCAAATGGCTGGTTACGCCTTCTAAACCGACTGGCTGCTTAAGACTTCTAAGCTAACTCAAGAATATATGTTTTCATTAAATAAATAGCGCAATCTGGTAACTCAATCCTAATAATGTACACCTGCAGAAGCCATTTACGCCTTCTAAGCCAGATTAAGCCTTCTAATCCAACTGTCGGATTAAGCCGACTGGCTGATTAGGCCCTCATAAGACAGCGGGCGCTTGGATCAACTCTCATTATGCGTCTGACTCCGCTGGACGAAACAACCCTCTATCCTTCTTAGGTTAAGGCTTAGGTTAGGGTTTCCCTTTGGGGGCGAGGACATCCCAACTTCTCCCCCAAAGACCCTCCTCCTCCTCCTTTCTCTCCCTCTCTCTTAGGTTAAGGTTTATCCCTTTGGGGGGAGGTCATCCTTCCTTCTCCCCACAAAGCTCCCCCCCTTCATTTCAACTTGGGGGATAACCCCTCCCCTTGTTGCAAAACCCCTCCACCTTTTTCAACATCCTCCTCCTCCTTTGCACCATTGATCAACATTTGCAACATTGCATTGCACTCGTCCATTTTGCGCCAATACTACTTCCGCCCATCAGAAAGTGGTTATATTTACAGTTACTCAAACTAATCAAGAACATTGGGCAAGATCATCGTTACTACAAGTCACGTTATGGCACAGGGACGGTGTCAAAACTGATTATACAATGCGAATACTACTGTAGGTAAGATCATCATTGTTAAAACAAGCACCTTGGCAATGGCATAAGGAGGTGCAGTGGAAGTGCGCTTTGTTGCATCTGCAGTTCCCAGTGCATGATTTCTTACATTCACAGTGTCGGAGGATCGAGCAAGTCTTATTGACATATGCAAGTGTCGTCCAGAACGGCGCCAACTCCTTCTGAGCTGAGATCATCCATCCCCAGTCAATAGGATCAGGGATCTCTTGATGAAGCCGCAGCGCCTGACCCCAAATGAAAGCTGCCTGAAATAGAGCTGCCTGGGTAGGTGGGATATTATCGAGGGTTCTGCTCCCTCGTGAGAACATCTCCCTCCGGGCTTGGTTCACGGTAGCAGCTTCACAAGACTTACTGTAAAGTAGGACAATGAAACGTTCGATGACCTGCATAGTAGGGTGTCTCATTTTTGACCAACTTCTTTCCCGGATCCAGCCTCCTGTCGCTCTAAGTAATAAAATAGCAATTATTTTCCATTTGGTGAAAATTTCGGACCCCCTAGGCCTACAAAACCAGTTTTCCCCTTTTCTTTATCAAAAATTGTCGATTTTCGGAAGTCTTTCGGTTATATATTTCTTGCATTTTATTATAACCTCATTCGATGTACATTTTTTGATAGAAAATTAAAATAGCTATCGATTGATACCTAATTTACTATGCTTTTATACCAAAATAGAAAATTAAAAGGCAAAAATTTCTATTTGTTAACATTTCTTCTACATTTTGTCTTGAATGGGATTTAGAGAACAAATGTTACCGCCACCTGTGAAGCATCATCCCACTGCAGCTTCGTGGCAATGGGCCTTGGAATAAATTTGAGACTCACAATATTTCCAAGGTGGGAACAACTCAAGAGATTAAACATTTCATGCTAGCTCTTGAGCCCCATCGTTTTTTTCTTATTCAACAAACATACAATACCTTGAACAGAAAAATTACTTAGTAAAGCAATGAATGTATGAAATAAAATGTGAGTACTGTTAATGATTGAAGCTATTCTAGTAGTTGAACTAAGGAACTCTTTTTAAAAGATGGCAACAAACTTCTTTGATATTCCACAACTTGCAGGAGTTGTTGTCTTTGTTCTTCACCTGTTGTGATGCAATTTGCAAACTCTTCATTTAACTGTACTCCATGCTCGGCCGCATCATTAACAACCTTAACACTGTGTACAAAATTGGAGATTTGAATAAAATCTCTGTCCTCTTTCCATGTTTTAACAGGTTTATTTAACCATTTTCCATCGCTATGTAGAATATCAAAGAAAAACCAAGATTTTGGTCCAGCTGGGGAAGCTAGTTTGGTTGATTTATTGATCAAAGGAAATACTGGTCTGCCACTTTAAGCATACGAGCTGTTTTTATCATTTCTATGTGATCTATTAATTTCTGTAGTAATGCTTCTTTTCTCTTCATCAGATATACGTAAAGAAAATAATGAAAATGGAATTAGCTCCTCAGTTAGGTACCAACAATGGCCTTCGAATATCTTAATTGTACGATGAGTTACATTCATTTCTGTCCACTGTCACCATATATGTGAAGGTCACTATAGAAAGTTAAATCAGTGATTGCTGCATCCAACGCTTTTGGTGCTTTGAGCCATGGTTGGATATATAAAGCAGTGAATAAGCAGAACTCCTCTAAGTGCTTCACATATTCTTCAGAATAATCCGTTTGCTGAATGCCAGCATTTTAGCAGAATAGAGAATAGTTGCCATCCAGCGAGCATTATGAATTGCTCCCGGACGGAGCCAACGAACTCCGTTAGATGGTATATGTCCAAGAATTTGGAGAACAACTGCGCATTCTTTATAATCATTCCTGAGAAATATGTTTCCGGTATCTGTGTCGCTTAACATCTTCAAAACTTGGGTTACTCGTTGCATCTTTGATTTCATCTGTCTATTTGTAATTTTGCAAGTTGTATAAGGTTTTGTGACGTCTAATGTCTTCCATTTATCTCGAAACTGTTTAAATAACACATTTTCCTGGCCTGTGGTAGTGCCAAATATTTGAGTAAATGCAGCGGCCAAGACTCTTTCGTAAATGTGATGCCTACATGTAAGCCACATTACCTTCCTTTCTAGGAGCTCTTCTAAAATGATGCAGGCTCCATTTATCCAACCTGTATAGACGCTGTTGTATCAAAAACCAGTGCACAAATGTTTTGGTCCAAGTTCCAATCTTTTGCAGCATTAAATGCGGCGTTTGCTTGCATTTTACCAGAGGAATCCGGAATAGTTGGTATAGCAAGAACTTTTTCCTCAAGTGCTGAAGGGATCCCTGACGCAATTATTGATAGCCTTTCTCCGTTTCCCCACTGTTATCAGAAACGAGCTTCCCATCCCAGTGTAGAGCACAATGTGCAGGTGGTATAAACTTTGCTTTGGCCATTTTGGCTGTTTCAATTCTGCTTTTTATCCCTTGTCTGTGCATCGTTGATTTTGATAAAGTGATATAGCTCAGGTCTTTATCGCACTGACTTGCAATAACAGCAGCAAACCTTGTTCTTTGGCGAACAGAAAGGTTAAGACGATCTGCCATATTTGAAACAATACGATTCTGTACATATTTTTTTTTTTGCATGAGGATTTTGATGGAGAAGGGGTACTTAGAATAGGATTTGGTTCATTAGGAATCGCTATTTCTCCTTCAATATCTGTTTTCAAGGTCATGCTGTTTTTTTCCCGTCTCCAGTTCCTTCTCTTTAAGTAATTTTTCACGCTCCACTATTTTCACGTGACTCTCAAACTTGTTTTGACAGCTTTTATCTATTGATCCTAAGCAAAGCTTTTTGGGTCCTCTTTGGTCTATTAGAAACTCTATAGCTTGCTGCTTTGTTACCAAAGTTCTTAATGGATTATTTTTTATTATTTATATGGCATTTTGAGAACAAATATCAAATAACTCTTTTAATTCCTTCAGGAAAGATGGTCTCTTCTTATTTATTCTTTCTTCCTGTTTTGTTTTTCGAGAAGTATTCATATTGGTTTATCAATTGTTCTACTTTTTTTCTCGGATGGCGGCTTTTTGAAGTATTTTGGCACGTGATTCCTGCCCAATCCCAAATTTTTTTAACTTTTCTTAGTACTTCTTGGATCACATATGACTGATTTCTTTTTCATAGATCCTCTTCATAAAAATAGATAGTGACGTAAGACGTCACCATTAGATGGCAAAAGAGACCCTTTCTGAGGTTCCAAATTATGAATTAAGTTTACGAGAAGCCAATCTTCTGGCTTATCTATGGTATGAGTTTCAACTTTTGCACAAGCCATTTTAGTCTAACTTATCTAATCTGAAATTTGTATCATAATCATATCATAAATCATATCATAATCATAAATCTGAAAATAAATAGAAGTACAGTTAGCACACACACACACACACACACACACACACACATATATATATATATATATATATATATATATATATATATATACAGGGTGGGCCGAAAGTCTGGATCCATAGGAAAATATTTATTTTAATACATAAATTACAACAAATGGAAAATACTTAAAATGAATATCAACTTTAACTCGTAAATGCGTATCCGTGATACTGTACTCCAGTATAAATACTCAAATACTTTTTTATTTCAGCCCAGAAATGGCTTCGAATCTAACAACAGAAGACCGGGCGCTACACACAGAGAAGTTGCTACCGAATTCAATAGAAATCATCCTGATAAGCATCCAGTAACACATGCGACTGTTGGCAAGTTGTTTAAACGTTTCAAAGAAACAGGAAGTGTACATGATCGACGGCGTTCTGGTCGTCCAAAAACTGCAACTGATGAAAATACCTCTGCAATGGTATGTGAAACTTTAACGAATAGTCCAGTAAAGTCAACAAGAAGACTATCAAATGAAACACGCATCTCGAGAACGTCAATTCGAAGAATTATTAAAAATCATAAATTCCATCCCTAAGTGTCTCGATGTCAGAGGCCGCCAATTTGAGCATTTGTTATAATTTGTTGTTTATACTGGAGTACAGTATCACGGATACGCATTTACGAGTTAAAGTTGATATTCATTTTAAGTATTTACCATTTGTTGTAATTTATGTATTAAAATAAATATTTTCCTATGGATCCAGACTTTCGGCCCACCCTGTATATTTTGACTGCGAACAACACACAGTATAATTAATGTAAAGAACGATGCTTGTGTAGAAGAGCGTTCCGCACAAGATGAGGAGGGAGAACGAGCAAATGAAAAATGAGGTGCCTCCCAGGAATCGAACCCGGGATCATCCAATTATCGGGCGGATATGCTAACCACTGCACCAAGGACCCCGATTAGTCAGCACTCGTAATTCTCCTACATACGAGCGGAATGAAATGCCCTGAGGGGGCACCTTCGCATGCCGTACATATATACATTTTAACTGCAAACAACACACAGTATAATTAATGTAAAGAGCGACGCTTGTGTAGAAGAGCGTTCCGCACAGGATGAGGAGGAGAACGAGCAAATGAAAAATGAGGTACCTCCCAGGAATCGAACCCGGGATCATCCAATTGCGGTCGGATATGCTAACCACCGTACTGTGTTGTTTGCAGTTAAAATGTATATATGTACGGCATGCGAAGGTGCCCCCTCAGGGCATTTCATTCCGCTCGTATGTAGGAGAATTACGAGTGCTGACTAATCGGGGTCCTTGGTGCAGTGGTTAGCATATCCGACCGACAATTGGATGATCCCGGGTTCGATTCCTGGGAGGTACCTCATTTTCATTTGCTCGTTCTCTCTCCTCATCTTGTGCGGAACGCTCTTCTACACAAGCGTCGTTCTTTACATATATATATATATATATGGTTTTATTCGGCTTCATGGAGAAATGGAGAAGAAAATGTTAAAAAATAAACATTTTTGCCTTTTAATTTTCTATTTTGGTACAAAAGCATAGTAAATTAGGTACCAGTCGATAGCTATTTTAATTTTCTATCCATATTTGTACATAGTATGACAGGCATAATGATATTAGGAGGTTAGATCCGGGAAAAAAAGAAGTTGGTCAAAAATGGGACACCCTACAGTGCATAGGTACAGATTCCATGGTGAAGCAGTCGGGATCACGCAATATTCCGAGCAGGCTATCCGTGAGTTCCGGAAAGAGCTTCCACACTTCCCAAGCTGTCTTCTTGCCAACTCCTACAAAGTGCGATGTAGTGTCCGAGCCTGTCAGTGCATGGAATAAGGGAAGCTCAAGTTCCAACTCTGGGACGAACTGCGACGCTAGCACGTGAATGGGGAAACATTGGAAGTGTTTTCCAGTCTCAAAAGCCACCCATAGTTTAGACAATGACAGTTCAGGGAACGATGAGATTGCGACAACCACGACATCAGTGTCCACTGTGCAGAGGTATGCTTTGTCATGGCCGTGCTGAGCTGGATGTTTGAGGTGGAGGATCATCCTCGCGTCAGCTTCTTGATGGTTACACGGTTCCAGACCCTCCGTGTTATAGGGTGGTTGTGTGAGAACCTTTTCCTCTTGTGTTGTGATGAGTTGCACACCCAGGTCTTCCTCAGCTAACCGCTTACTCACGAGTGTGAAGAGCTCTGTTTTGTTCTCTGCATTTTTGAGGATGGCACTCAACTCTTTTCGGTTGATGGGAGTCTTGGAATCAATTTTTTTCCTTGGACCATCTCCTCGATTCTCATGAAGATTTTCACTGTTGAATCTCCATCTGGTTTTTCATTGACCTTCTCGAAGCATTTCAGGAGATTGGACTTCGTACCAGTTCGCAAACGACCAGCAACAGCTAATGATAGGGGTTATTTTTGGTTTTCATACACGAAAAACTCATCAATATCTGCATCTGGTCGTGATTGCACAGGTAGGAACAACTGAGTGACCAAGGCTGAGTTGTGTTTGAGAGCTTGACCTTTTGCATCTTTCTGTTTGTCAGGTACTTTTTGAACGTGTTCAGTCCTGGATAGTTTCAGTGATGGCCTTTGAGGCATCAATGAAGCGTGTCTTGACGAAATCATTGTACATGGCAGATCCGATCTCATGAGCAATCTTAACGAGTTGGTCACACATGCATCCATGACCAATTTAGTGTCAAGGGTAGTAAGGTAAGAACTTGTGTCAGTGAATGGGTTGCCATGCTATCTTAGGACTCGCACCAGAGATTTGCCGTCACTGTGAAAACGAATCTGGAGGCACTGTGCCTCTTCGTAATGGGAGGAGGAGCTCGACGTGTGATGCCATGACATGAAATCCTCATAAGTGGAGATGATGCCTGCGCGCTGAGGAGAAGCTAGCATCCATATGAGGAGGGCAATCGGCTCGTTGTAAAGACCAGATGTACCTCAATCTCCCTTGATGTGATCGTTTGAGTGTTCATTTGATTGGTCTTTCGCCATCATGAAATACCGGTTCTCTGACCTCTGTACAACAAAGTCGCCCTTCATAAACTCGTGGTACACTGTTGGATGTTTGTCCTTCAACTGCATGAGGTCTCTCACGTGTATTGGCAGCCACCGTGCGTAGTTTGGATGGTCGAGAGCGAAACACCATGGGATTATCTCACCAAGCACTTGGACATAGAGTTCAAAATTTCCCTCTCTCTGAGACCTGATGAACCTGCAGTACATTAGTTGGAGATCTTTTGTCTGTGTCCAGTATTGGACTGTTGCATATGCTGCTTGTCCTTGTGACACTGAGTACACCTCTTCCCTCAATATCTGAAGAGCAGCAAGGGACACTTGGTGTGCATATCAAGTTCTTTTCACGTTAGAGGCACTCAACGCCAAATGAGCACGACCAGGTGATAGAACGCCTGCTTCAGCCAACGCGTCATCTCACCCTGGGCCATGAAGCTACTTGCCCAGGATCTCCTGCAGCACCATCTCAATGTGAAGCCCTCCCATCATCACAACGTACTTGTCTTCACTAAGTTGCTCTGGGTACTTCCATTGGATTCGTTTTGCCAGCCTATACAATAGTTGGTCTATGCCAACGACGGGGGTTTGCCCTAGATTTAAAAAGTTGATTCCATCTTTTACAACCTCCATTGAATGTTTGATCATGGATGGGGATTGCGCTTTCTCTACAAAGAGTGGTAAAATCCAGATCTATGCGCGAGGACGCACATTGTCTTTCTGAAGGCTAGCGTTATAACCTTACCAGGTTATGACGTCTCCCACCTCAATTCTCTCCTTGTCCAGTATGTGAGACACATGAACTCACCAGGCCTCCTCCTTCACGATGAAACCTGGGATTCTGGATGCTCCTGGAGCAACCGGGTCATTGCAAGGGGTCATGAAAATATCTATGTTGGGTAGTTCAGTTGGGGGTACTACGTTATAGGAAGCTTCCGATCACTGGGAGTATCAGCATTAACGGAACAGACGTCACGCTTGACTCCCTCGCTAGAAGTGTTTCAGATGATTTGTTAGGGATATCATCGTACCAAGGAACTCTAAAATGGACAGATTTGATCGTTTCTTTTGATCGATATTATCCACATCACCCGTATAGTCTGGTTCACTATGTCAATAAAAACACTTTCGTTCAAAATTTATGGAGATTACCAAACCAGTGCATTTTTGGAAAGCTTATGGCATCAGGAATCTGAAAATCAATGTTTACATTTGCGCAGATGCCTGCATAGCCCCCATTTTGGATTTTCAAAATGGCCGCCATAAAATAAGAATTTCCAAATATCTCAGCTTGTAATTGACATAGAAACTTAATTATAAATGCTAATCCTATGTTTCCAGGTCCAAGGAATCCAAAGCTTATCAAATTAGTGATTATGAACACCAAAAACCAAGAAAAGAAGAAGTTTGTGAAATTATGTTCGTATTTTCATGAAAAAATGCACACTCAAATTGTTGGTAGTGACAACAGCATACGTATAGACGTATTTCCTATCTCAGTTTGACACATCATTACACATCATCATCACTCTCAGTGTCATATTCAACATTACAGTCTGCATTGTTTTCGCATTCTGTGCCGCACAAGCATAGTTCTGTGCAAGGCAAGTTATTCCTTCTGCATGAACATCTCTGTGTAGAACAGTTGGTTTTGCAGTGGCATCTGACCAACTCGATGATGGCTTGCGGGGCAAGAGGAACCTTTGTGGTGACTGGCAGTATTTGGCCACTTTTGTCTTGATAGTAACCAAATTTCAGGGGGTCAAAAGGCTGTTGCTGCATAACATTGGCTTGGCACCATACTCGGTTTGTAACCGCACACGCTGGATGTGTTCTTCAAGTGCACCGAGTGTAGGAGGTAAGTTGTTGCTTTCAGCTAGGTGTTTACAAAACAGATACCATCTTAGATCAGGGATACTTGCAATGTGAATACCCTTGGGACAGTAGCTTGATCACACAAATTTGGCCAATACGTCTTTCACCTTCTGTGTTAGGTCACCTTTCTCCGGTAGTTTCATCATTGCTCTGACTAAGTGCATGTCAGCTTTCATATACTGCTGAAACCATTTTGTTTTGCCTATTCCTGAGAATTTTCCAACATTGTCTGCGCCAGTGAATACGTGGAATACAGGTAAAGCTTGTGCCTTTTCTTTGCCCAAAGCTCTCCAGATTGGTTTTTGCAGAACTTGTCATAGTGTGCCACAGCCAGAACCAAGACGTCAGTATCAGGAGTGAAAAATACTAGATGTGCATCAGGACACTGCTGTGATGCCTCCGCTGCCAGGCAGATCATCAATGTGTCAGCCTCCTCGTGATTGTTGTCTTCAAAGTGCATGTTTCTGTTGCTTCTGGTGTGACCTGATGCTGATGTGATGACTAACTGAGGTGAGTTTTTGTTGTAATCAAGGGTTGCTTTGGCGAGATAGTCTGTCAAATCTGCTTTCATTTTTTCGTGCGACAGAAACCGTGCCAGTAGGATGTGTTTGATGTTCGTATCATCTGCAACCTGATACTGTATAGGAGCTTTTTCTTGTCGTCGTCTCTCTCTAGTTTCCTCCTTTAGTGAGTCAGGTTTGTATGTATCGAAGACCAGGATGACCTCACTGAACCCTGCTGTCAAGCTCACGAGCCTGTCATTGAAACACTGGGCTAGATCTTTGACTGTGCTGATTGTCCCTGATTTCTTTGTTATCTTCTGGACAAGCACCATTCGATCAACAATGGCGATCTTTTGATTTGATGACGACGATGGAGATGATGTACAGGACCTCTGTCATCATCCTGCTCTTTGGCTGCTAGAGCTTCTGTCTGTTCCTGGGTTTCATCTGTTTTTGCCAGCTTCTCAAGGCTGTGTATCAGCTTGGAATTGTCAGTGCATGGCAACACTGAGCCGTCTAGTGCAAATAGTGCTCTCGGAGTCAATGTGAACTCATAGTTGCCAACTGCATTCTTCTGATCGATGTCCCTGCTCGACCTGGTAAGAACCATCAGCCGACCATAGAGATCTTTGGTCTCTTTTAGGTCAACTGTCTGGTCACGGAACTTGAAAGTTTGTTTCTTGCTGCTTTTTGACTGGTGCCCAGAGACTAACATCTCCATTGATACGTTCAGTAACATAATCTTCATGTTCAAGATTTGTGGAACATACTCTTGTCGTACATATGCATGTGTGATGAAATTGTATAGCTGATCACCTTCAACAGCAAAGGGATTCCCGTGGCTCAGTATTGCAGCCTTGATTTTGTCAACAGCTTCATGTTCTTTCCTGACAGCACTGGGTCGTACATCATGGTGTTCCTTTGGCTTGTTTACTTGTAGCCAAAACTGTCCTTTAAACTCTTTTGAGAGGCACGACATCTCTGGAGAAGCCAAGAAGAACCGCTGTCTAGCATTCGCATTATTGGAAATGCAAATTAGGCCAGAATGAACCTTCATCATCTTATTGAGATGTTAGCAGGCATGGTCTGCACCTATTGAGACGAACGGAATCTCACTCTTGGTGACAGCTATGTTTCCATCTTGAAGTTCTCCAGATGGAGAACGAGATCAGCATTTCTGGATGCTTCAACAAAGAACAAGATGGTTTCAACCCGGTGGAGGTAATTCATCAATGACTTGAACATAGCGTTAGATGATTTCTGAGCTTCCCACTTCTTCAGCTGTTGGATGACATCTTCGTTGGTTAAGACTTGAAGCAGGTGAGTGTTAGCAATTCTGATGCATTCTGCTACATCACTTGTCCCAGAAGCTGTGTTTGTGCAGGCTTCCTGCAATTCATTTGCTGGTTTCGAGCAGATTTCTTTTAGTTGTGGCATCTCTGTGAAGAACTGTTCTAGAGCAAGTTCATACAGAGCCATGTAAGTGTGGATGTGCGCACGGAGTGCTCTCTTGTAGTGGCCGCACTTGAGGATCTGTCTCGTTGTAGCAGGCCCATATACATCTGCCCCAATCCATGCATCATCTATGCAAGAATTTTCCATTGAGGCTCCGAGTGCCCTCAGTGCAGCCATCACAGCATGCAGCTCCCCAAGTCTCGGAACAACTTCTCTTTTCAAGTTAGGTCTTGCATCTAGCAACTGTACTGCCTTCTCGTACAGGGCCATGTCAAAGGCTATGACAGTTGGGTGGTTTTCACCAACTGCCAAGCTCTTCAACTGGGACGCTTGCAACATCACAGTCAGAATGGTAGACCACTCATGTGCGACCTCTGGAAGTAGAAGCAAGGCACCGACTTGAGTCAGTGACTGACTAGATGACCCAAGTGATTTGTAGCCTGCCCAGCCTGGGATACTGCTTTGTGATTCACAGTCGGTTGATCTAGACAAAGCAGATGCAATCATCCAACCAAGATTGGTTAGTTCATAGGATTCAGCAACACCTGTGGAACACGCCTTGAATTCCTTTGCTCTCTTGACTGGCCCAGGTTTTGGTTTACTGCAAGGCTCGATGGGTACATGATAAGGGACAACCGACAGGTTTTTTGCCTCACTAACTTCCAAATTGGGTGCGATTGATTCGCCAAGTGCATCTGCCTTCTGATACACTGCGGTGATTGTGCCATGTGTGGTGCTTTTGCCATCTACAGTGTCCTCTGCAAAATCTGTATTATCAACAGCGAAGAAGAAAAATGTACCTTTCTTGAGGAAAGGTGGTACATACAATCCATCAAATTGTTTTGTGTTTTCCACAACAGCATTGGCAATTGCTGTTTCTCCGAGCAAGGCACGGCTGTGTGATACGCAGTAGTTCTGTACATGGAGGAGGTCCATCAGCGCCTTGTTCCTGGTGTCATGATGTACAGTGAGTGCCAACCCTACAACCTGTGGGTTTTCTCGTGTGTAGTGTCCGAAATGTGTCAGTGGCTTTCTTGGGCACGTGGTGCACTTGTCTCCTGGTCTTGAAAGCATACATGATATTCTGACTTATGGTCAATGCTGACCTGTCAACTGTCCCGCTCCTCATCTCCGTTTGCAGCTCCTCCTCAGATCCCACCAAAATCCACCGTATAAGGCTGGACAGCTCGGTCGGGACATCCTCTCTTGTGCTGGATACTGTAATTGTGTGTGTTTCCGTCTCCTCAGCGAAATTGGCAATGCTGTTGCGTATTCCTTCTGTCTTTCTACCTCACTGACTTCACACTTGGTAACTCTGCAAGAATTTTGTCCTTTAGCCACTGTCGTGTCAATGTCGGAGTGTGCTTCTGTGCCTCAGATCCCACCAAAATCCACCGTATAAGGCTGGACAGCTCGGTCGGGACATCCTCTCTTGTGTTGGATACTGTAATTGTGTGTGTTTCCTTCTCCCCAGCGAAATTGGCAATGCTGTTGCGTATTAGCTTAGCTGTCTTGTATATCATCATTGTCTTGCCCATTTCACTTGTGGCATCTTGCATCAAGGAAGTGTAGACCATATCTTCTTCGCAGGCTTCAGGACAGTAAAGAACAGATGGTTTCCTTCTGTCTTTCTACCTCACTGACTTCACACTTGGTAACTCTGCAAGAATTTTGTCCTTTAGCCACTGTCGTGTCAGTGTCGGAGTGTGCTTCTGTGCCTCATCACTACCACCAAGCATAGATATGTAGGTTTTTTCGATGGCATCCATGGGTAGATAAGCATTATTTTGGGTTTGATATTCAATGAGATTGATCAGCTCAATCAAGCATGGTACTTGCATTGGTAGGTCTGTCTTTGTAGACTTGGCCCGGTTGCTGGCATCATCCCTCAGGACATGGAACACATATCGTGTCCAGCATGGTTTGTGGTATCTTACATCTATCGCATGGGCATCACTTGGTGAGAGTGCATTGCTTAGTCTTGTCATCAATACTGGATCTTGGGAAATATCCACAGCTCGTCTAAGTGCCTTCCCCGCGTTTTCAGTTCGTACGGTGAAGAGACGCTGGTCATCATCTTCTTGACATAAGAAGCAGTGATCCTTTGCCAACGGTTCTATCGCAGATCTAGTGAAAGGTGCTGAGGTGCCTGGGGTTGCTGATTGCTCCATTTCAGAGCTTGTTCTTTTATGCCCACGTTTTTTCACAGCATAGGTTCCTGTAGACATGGCATGCTGCAAGCGGTCTCTCGCTCGCTGTATGGATATTTGATTTGTGGCATCAGAATAACAACTGCGATGCCACATGGGTTTCCTTTCAATCAATATTTCTTTGGTAAAGTCTTTGAGGCGTCTTTGGATGTCAACATATTTTCCATCCTGTAAGCTGGATCTTTCTTCCACTACATCGAGTAGTTTCTGGTATGATTTTGTTCTGGGATATTGAACAAGTGTTCCTTTGCTGGCAGTGGACTCCTGACAAAGAATGCACTGCTCCCAGTCTACTGTGTCCATGGACGACTTGACCGAACTGAACTTGCTGGTTCCCGGGTCTTCACTCATGATGACTCAGGCACTGAAAAGAAAGAGAGCCACCACTATATTAACCAACACCAAGATAATTGAGTACTCGTTGTTGTTAACATAAGTTTTTACAGTATAAAATTAAATATTGCAACACTACTGCAAAAATACTGCAAAATTATTGAAGCATCAAGATTTATAAACACTGTTGCAACTGCCGCCAAAATGGCCGCCGAGCAGGCATCTGCGCAAATGTAACATTACTTTTCATATTCCTGATGCCATAAGCTTCTCAAAAATGTACTGGTTTGCTAATCTCCATAAAATTTGAACAAAAATACATAGTGAACCTGACTAGTAGTGAAGACATTTCTACGCATATTCGTGGGATACACTAATTGCCAAATCCAACGAGACCTCCGATACTTTATCATAAGATATTGACAGCTCAAGAGATGAGAAGTGATTTATGAGTTGCTTTGACTGACCTGGTTTTGCAATTTCAACCCAACATAGAGGGGTGTGAGTGTTTCACGTTCTTTGAAATGACGCTTCTCATTACTGGTAGGCTTAACAACACGCTTTACAGTACTGTGGATGATAAGGTGAGACAAAGTACACGCAACCTTAGCCCTAGCACCCTCAACGGAGTTCTGTGACTTAATACTAGGGCCTAGCAATGTCATTTACATGAATGCAAACAGTGGAAGAGGGATAGATTTGAAGAGGCAGTCGTCCGCCAACGAACCTGAGAAAGCCTCTAGCGGATTCTCAAAGGTGTGCCTTCTCAGTATATTTGCTAGTTTAACGAGGATCATTGCCTCGTCATCGCACAAGGTGGTTTCGCTGGAATGAGACAGTACAGATCCAACGGTATCGCGATGCGTAATCAACACGTCTCTTCTGCAGGTTGAGCAACTAATCCTGGCAACTTTTCCATCAAGCGCACCTTCAGTCTTGTAGAATTGCGTGTGGATGTGCTGGTACACCACACTTGTGTCAACCTTTCGTCATAGAGCTTGTAAAGTTACCTCAATTGCGAACTTGTGCTTTACACTCACTAACATAAGCAGCTAACTCAGCAAAAGCTATTGCCTCAAAAGATGTTGGTGGATTGCTACTATTACCACAAGTTTCAGATTTGACTGATGCTGCTTGTCGATCAGCTGAACGGGCGAGGGTGCATAGTTTTGTGTGGCAGGTCTTATGGTAATATGCACCCATGGCATGCATATCAGATGCAGTAGCTAGTCTTGCTAACAGTTGGGAGTTGTTGGTTTTTATGGCTAAGTTTCTGAATGTGATATCAATATCATCAGTTGATGCTTTGATAAGTTTTGCCTTCAATTCAGTATCACACAGTATGCACTGGGGCTGCTCACGATTGAAAGATGAAACAAAACTACTGCGTCTTTTTGGACTGGGAACTTCCTCATTAGAATACACTGACTTCACTAATGCCCGTTTCTTTTCTCGATCAAGCTTTTAGGCATTACATTTTCTCCTGCAATTTCCATGAATGACAGCCTTATTCTTCAAGAGCGTACTCTCTATACCTGAACCATCATCTAAACGCCTAATATTCATAGAAAATGGCAACCCTTTGATCACATCAAATGCTGGCAAATTTTCAGACAATGTTTTGCATACACCTTTATATCCATTTTCAGCTTGGCATGTCAACTTATCATTCCAATTTTCTTGGTATACTGTAGACAGCAAAGTTTCCAATTAGTGATCCAAGATGAAATTGTGCTTAGTGATGTTAAAAAATGGGTTTTTTATGTCCATGTTGTTTTTTTTGTCGTTTTTTTTTTTTTTTTTTTTTTTAATAATTAATATAGATATTGCCAATTTAATTATAAGGTATACTTTTGCAATGATATATATTATAAAAATAAATAAATAAATAATAAAATAGGCCATATGGTACCAGTATAGAATGTCCTTTTCAGCCTATTTACAAAAAAAACTGGTCTCTTTCTTGCACTGAAAGTCTTGTATCTTGAGATCCGTTAAACTTGCGAGAACACTGGCTGGGAGCTGACTGCCCATTGTCCAACCTTTCCAGGACTCTCCCATCCATGCCACGGATTTTGAATCTCCCACTTAACTATCCTTTAGACCCGCGATGACATATTTTCCCCCCCGAGACCATCCATATATATACACACACATACACCCATATACATATATACCAATATATACATAAATACTTATATACACATATTTATATCTATTATATACCCCATACACACGCATACATCCAGAATTCCAGATACATACGCACGCATACTCACATATATACCTACACAAACTCATACACCTCTATTTCGCCCTTTCATTACCTCCGAGATCATTTAGCACATACAGTAATATCCATACAGCCAAAAGAAACCGATTAAGCACAGACAGAGCAGCAAAGCTAGTATTTACTGTATATCCCAAAATGCAAAATTCCAAGAAAGTGAAGTAAAACATGGTGCTACATTGGCTTCGTCAACATCCAAATCTGCAATAAGTACCAGTACCTGTGATATTGAAACTATATGCTCTAATCAATCTAGTGATAATGATACTTCAATGGAAATAGAATCAGATAATGAAAGTTAAACAGCATTAGGTTAACACAAAGGTTAAAGAAAGAGATGAATATTTTTATTTTTTTAATTTTTTTATTTGGAATATATATACACACACTGGTATTCTTGCCAATCACAATTATATATATTGTTTTATACCAGTATTATGTATTTTTTATTATGTATATTATACCAGTACCTGTGATATTGAAAGTAGCATATATGCTCTACCCAATCTAGTGATGATTCTTCCATGGAAATGAAGGTTAAACAACATTAGGTTAACAAAAAGGTTAAAAAAAGGTGAATATTTTTTTTTTCTATCTGGAATATACAGGGCGTCCCAAAAAAATGTATACACACTTTAACAGCTGATAGCTCAATTGATGTTTCTTTCTTTCCAAGTTAAACCCATTAGAATTAATAATGGCAGTCAGACTAAGCTTTGAACAAAGGAAATTCATTCTAAAATGCTACTGGAAGTGTGAAAACGCAGTTGAAGTGCAAAGACAGTTTAGGAGGGAGTTTCAAACAGATCCACCAACGCGACTTACCATCACTCGAATTAGAGATAAGTTTGAAGCCGATGGAACTGTTCAGAATGTCCACAAGAAGCGTTCCGGAGACCACGGACATCGACAAGCCCCACAAAGCAAGAAAGAGTACTGGAAACGTATTACCAAAGTCCAAGAAAATCTGTGCGGCAAGCGAGTCGTGAGGTAGGAATTTCAGAATCGTCTGTCCAACGCATTTTGAAGCGCTGTCAATGGAAAAGTTACATTCCAAGATTAGTCCATGCTATTGATGAAGATGATCCGGACCGAAGAGTGGAGTATTGCGAGTGGTACTTGGCACGATGTGGATGTGGATTGGACGAAGGGGTTTCGTAGAATACCCTCCGCGTTCACCAGACCTCACACACACTAGACTTTTTTATGGGGATACTTAAAGACAAAGTCTACGCTATAAAACCTGCAACAGTCGCTGAATTGAGAGCAGCCATTGAACGAGAATGCACACAAATACCAAACGAAATGTTTCGTGATGTTTGCGATTCCATTGCTTCGCGTTATCAGCAGTGCCTGGACCAGAACGGACGTCAGTTTGAAAACAGGCGTTGACAAAACAATTAAATAATGTCTGTAGATTCTATTACATTTGAAAATGAAATGTATTTTAATAAACACTGCCTTTATAAGTATTTAAAGTGTGTATGCATTTTTTTGGGACGCCCTGTATATACTGGTACTCTTGCCAATCACAATTATGTATATTGTTTGAAACGAGGAAGAATGTTTTATGTTCTAGCTAAAAAATAGATATACATATAAAAATGAGGGTTTGTTTTTCCTTTCAATTATATACTTTTTGCGTGATTCAGTTTTTCTAAAAGATGACTATATATACTAGGTATAACCGTATAAGCATGGTAGTATAGTAAATTATAGGTATATACTAATATACTTATTATATTAAAGGAAGAAAAATATGGAATAAGTTTAAAACAATAAAAAACAAAAAAACAGACTATCTTCGTTTTAAACAAAAAAAACGAAAAAAAAACAAAAAACGACACAATAAAAAACGACTCACATCACTAATTGTGCTAGCAACTGAATCACTCATAGGTTGACGTTCACTTGGCGAAGCCATGGTCAAAATGTTCGACATCAGACGTCAGATGGAGCAACAGGGGGCATCACCTGAAAGGAAGAAAGTCTGAATGTAAAATTTGAAACATATTGTGAGTCATATATTATAATTTTATTACACGAGTCATTAATTTTTAATAATAATTTTTAATAAAAAATTTAATAATATTAATAATAATTTTATATCTATAAATATATATATACACACATATATATATATATATATATATATACACACACACGATGGCCACTCAATATATTTTGCTCCACCTTTTTTTTTCTTTCCAAGTTTCCTTGTAAGTTCCAGAAATTTTGTACACAATTACAGTAGTTATATACGTACCTTTTTACAAGTTTTGTTTTTCCATAGAGTCTCCATCCTTTTCTACGGCTTTCCTCTACCTCGAAACAAGGGCCTTTATTCCTTGCTGGTAAAAGTCCGCTGGGTTCCGATGGACCCACCTCTTAACCTCCTCAACAACCTTATCGTCACTTTGAAACTTTCTTCCACGAATAGCATCCTTCATTGGCCCAAACAAATGGAAGTCTGAAGGTGCCAGATCCGGGCTGTATGGAGGGTGGGGTAACACAGTCAAGCGCATTTTTGTGGTGGCTTCACTTGTTTGCAAACTGTTGTGTCGTCTTGCGTTATCGTGCAAAAGAATGACGTCTTCCAGTTTTCTCTCCGGTCGAACTCGTTTATACGTCTCTGAAGTCTCTGTAAGGTACCAATATATATATGCCTTTGAGTTGATTGTTTGTCCTTTCTTCATAATGTCAACCAGAATCACCCTTTTCATGGCCCAGAAGATGGTGGCCAGAACCTTTCCTGCAGAGGGAGTCATTTTTAACTTTTTCTTGCGTGGGGAGTCTGCGTGATGTCACTCCATGGATTGGCGTTTCGTTTCAGGTTCAAATGGTGTACCCAAGTCTCATCCCCAGTCACAATTCGTGAAAGGAAGTCATCCCCGTCTGTCTCGTATCGAACCAAAGACTCAGAAGCAATTTCTTTTCTTTGAGCTTTGTGATCTTCAGTCAGTTGGCGAAGAACAAACCGTGAACACACTTTTGAGTATCCCAGTTGCTGAATTATCGTATTCACACTTCCTTCACTAATTCCTAGCTCCAGTGATAACTCCTTGTATGTGACGCGCCGGTTTCATCGAATGATGCTGTTAGCAGGTTGCACAGTGTGAAATGTCACAGCCGATGCCGGGCGACCGCTGCGTGGCTCATCATCAAGGCTGGCTCTCCCTCTCTCCGATAATCTCACACGTTTAGACCAGCGTCCAACTGTGCTTCGATTAAGAACAGCATCTCCGTAAACGTTTTGTAGACGTTTGTGAATATTTCCAACTGTTTCCTTCTCTGCGGTTAAGAACTCGATAACAGGTCTCTGTTTACGACGCACATCACTGTCAGACGCCATTTTCGAAACTGCGTTTTATACAAGGGCGTTTAAAAGCGGTTCTATACAAGGAGGGGACGTTTAAACTTGAAAAATCCGGTTATGTGAAGCGCAGAAAGTTCAAACTTACGGCCCAAAAGACATTTCAGCCCCATGGCCTATTATTTAGCTAAGAAAGAAGTGTGTGAAAAAATACATTGAGTGGTCATAGTATATATATATATAAGGTTGTAACATATATTCTGCTCGATTTTTTAGTTCATTGAGAAGAAAAATTAAAGGACTTATAAGGACAAATTTGCTCGAATTTTTAGTTTATTCACAACAAAAATTAAATGACATAATGGCAAATTAATTAATATAATTCCCTCCTTTTTCTATAACCTCCTCCCACCTGTAGAAAAGTTTTTTTTATGCCACGTTCGAAGAAATCCCTTGGTTTCGAGTTAAGAAAAGCGATCACTTCGTTTTCGATAGCTTCTCTTTTGTCTATCTAGGTGGTGTTGCAGACTTCTGAATAAATGGTAGTCTGAAGGTGCGATGTCCGGAGAATAAAGTGGATGTGGCATTTTTTCCCAACCAAATGCCTCCAATTGGGCAGTGCTGATTTGAGCAGTGTGAGGGCGCGCGTTATCCTTGTGGAATAGAACACCTCTGCGATTAATTAATGCAGGACGTTTTTCTTGTAATGCCATCTTCAATCGTTGGAGTTGTTGGCAGTAGATTTCAGCTGTGATTGTTTGGTTATCTGGCAGAAGCTCAAAATGAGTAATTCCTTGCATATCCCACCAAACGCATAGCAAAAATTTTCTTTGGATGGGGTCCATTCCTTGGCTGAGGTTCAGGCTTTGTTTCACGGCTGAGCCATTGCTGTCGACGCTTAATATTGTTATAGAGGACCCATTTTTCATCCCCAGTGACGATCCGATTCAAAAACGGTGCCTGCAGTTGCTGAGAATGCAGTGATGTGCCAATATCGGTTCGATGTTGAAGATTCGCTTGTGACAAATCATGCGGAACCCATTTTCCAACCTTCACTACTTTTCCTAACAGCTTCAAATGAGGATGAATGGTCATATGGCTAACGCCGAGTTGCAGACCAAGTTCTTTTACAGTTACCGTTGGGTTTTCCTCCAGTGCTGCTTTCAGCAACTCATCATCTAACTCATTTGGTCGTCCTATTCGTTGCTAGGTTAATATGTTTTAAATGACATGGGATGGACCTGTAAATCAAAATAACTTTTTATGAGTTAGTTTTAGTTGCTTTATTCAAATTTGTCACTCATTTTTTGTGCAAATGCATATTATTGGTGAAAATTATAATACTAATAATATATATATATATATATATATTTAGGAGAATCCAATGACAAGGAGGAATGTAATGCCATGAAAAGTCTTCTTTAATGCGCAACGTTTCGAGGCAATACGCTCATCATCAGGCTAGATAATAACAATATGAAATTAGAATCAATAAATAAATGTGAACAAGACAAAATAATTTCTATAAAAAGACTAAAAGAAGAGGTTAAATTCAAAGTTATAAAAAATTTACATATAAAATTACAAGAATTTAAAAGCTATTTTAAATTACATATAGTAAATTTGAAATTAGTACACTGGAATAATTAACACTAATACAATGGAATAATTAACACTACGAACCTTTCAATGCTGGTTCCGAGGCACGAATAATTTAAAACAAAACAAACAGGAAACAAGCTATGGGTTGGGCGGTTGGAGTTATAAGTTAGGGGAGGGGGGATTATAAAAAATTGGGGAGGGGGGGGAGTTGGGGAGGGGGGTTTATAAAAAATTTAGAGGGACAGCTGAGGAATCCACGTTTAGAGAAGGGGTCAATGTTTTAATATAAAGAGATTCCAAAATTCTAAGTGAGTTAGGACAAGAATTACAACCGAGAATTTTAAAATTATCTAAAGTGACATCAGTTTTACATTTTATACTGTGCTCCCGAATACTGGAGGCTTCTTTTTTATTTAAAATTTTACCTGTTCGGCAACTTATTCCCATATGCGAATAAAATCTAGTCCTGAGGGAGCGCACGGTGCTGCCAATGTAAGTACCAAGGAGACACCTTGGGCAGGTAAATAAATATACAACACCGCTACGCAACGAATCAGGAGTTCGATCCTTCGCTGAGAAAAAGCTACCTAAAGACATTTTGTTAATAAATATAATGCGAAAATCGGTATGATAAAAAAATTTTCTTAACAACTTTGTAAATTTAAGTTTAAATTCTTTATTCATGGGACCCATTTCAGGTACCAGGAAATATTTTATATCTTTAGGCACTGAATACAGGAAAGTTGAGGGCTATAAACATTATTTAAGAAAGATCTTATTAGTTTATCTACATATTGAACAGGAAAATATTAGGTAAAATATGATCTTAAATTATTAAATTCATCGTTTAGTAAGGTAAAACTAGAGGTCAAATTATACTCTGAACAAGAGTGTTTTAATACACGACATCTTATAGTTAAAATCAGTAAAACTAAAGAAATTCATGCCCAACCAGTAAAAGTGGGTTCCTGTAAACTGATGTAGTAATAGAATCACCCTTTTTCGAAATTAAAAGATCTAAAAAGGGAAGGGAGCCATTTTCTCAGTTTCCATTGTATAAGTTATATTGGGTGCAGAGAATTTAAGAAGTTAAAAAATTGTTGCGCTTGTACAGCATTATCAAAAACAGCTATCGAGTCATCAACGAAGCGTCGATAGAAAATTGGTTTACAATGGGTGGGAGATTGTCTAAAAATTACACTTTCTAAATAGTCATAAAAAAATTAGCTGATAGAGGTCCGACGGGTGATCCCATCCCAACACCATCAATTTGTTGGTAAACCTTATTATTGAAAGTAAAATAACATTGCTTAAAAACCAATTCTAAAAGTCCTTAAAATAAGAACATGAAAACCATGAAAACTATCATCAGAGCTAAAAACCCTATCTAAAATAATGGCAATAGTTTCTGATACAGGTACATTCGTGAAAAGCGACTTTACATCAAAACTGACAAAAAACTTTTTTGAATCGAAATTCTTACAAGAGATCTTTTTGAAATTCATAAGAGTTATTTATAGTATAGCATTTTTCGCAAAAGGTGACAGGAGACTAACAACAAATTTTGACAATTGAAAGGTAGGTAACTTATACGAAGCTAAATAGGACGGAGAGGTGTTCCAACTTTATGGATTTTAGGCAAACAGTATAATTGAGCAAGATCAGAACCAGATACGAACAACTGAGAGTAAGTATCATTTTTTATTATCTTTAAAGACTTAATCGTGACAAAAATCTATTAACTTGGTCTTCCAACCTTAAAATGACTTTATTGACGGGTTCAAGAATTTGTTTGAATTTGCTAACATCACTAGGATTTCATTAGTTTATTTATGTAATCAGATTTATTCAAAATAACAACTCCGTTGCCCTTGTCCGGTCTAGTCACAACAATCTCCTGGTTCTTTGCCAAATTCTTAATAACCTGCAAGTCACTCTTCTTAAATATGAAAGATTTAAATTTAAGGTTTCTAAGTTGTGAAAAATTCATGAGTTAAATTAGCAAACTGACATTTAAAATTATTGAAATCACCGACTGGGGAACATTTTTCAAGCCATTAAAAAATTTTTCAAAGTAAAGAAAAAACGAAGGCTTATATATTTGAAATAACGGAAGCTTAAATTGCAAGCCAAGTGAGAGTAAAAACCTTTCCCGAGGGGATAGGGTGTAACTAGAAAAATTCGAAATTACTTTATCAGAATTGAAAAATTAGGTGAATCAGGCCCAGGGCCTTTAACTTACGTTCATGAGTTTCAGAAATGGTAGAATGAAACTTTTCAAGTTCACGTTGTACAAGAGAATTATTAATAAATAATCCAACAACGAAAGGTATTTTTAAGGGTAATTATATGATGCTCAAGCGACTTATTATGCGAGTCTGAAATTTTGATTTTATAATTAATTTCATATTTAATAAATATTCCAGGGAAGATTGATAAAATTCAGAGTCATATAGATTGTCACGATAAAGTTTGAAGTAAACGAATTTCGGGAAAACCCTGCAGGTACGACACATTTCAAGAAAATAACAATCGAGTTTGACTTGAGAAGCTTTCGTGAAGTCTTCCAAACATGGCGATAAGCCCTAAGGCCATCTTGTCCATACCTTGAGTATATATAGTCATGCGGTTTGCTTCTACAAAGCTTCAATTTAATATTTAGGAGAAATCCAATGACAAGGAGGAATGTAAATGCCATGAAAAGTCTTCTTTAATGCGCAACGTTTCGAGCAATACGCTCATCATCAGCTAGATAATAACAATATGAAATTAGAATCAATAAATAAATGTGAACAAACAAAATATTTCTATAAAAAGACTAAAAGAAGAGGGTTAAATTCAAAGTTATAAAAATTTACATATAAAATACAAGAAATTTAAAAGCTATTTTTAAATTACATATAGTAAATTTGAAATTAGTACACTGGAATAATTAACACTAATACAAGGAATAATTAACACTACGAACCTTTCAATGCTGGTTCCGAGGCACGAATAATTTAAAACAAAACAAAACAGGAAACAAGCTATGGGTTGGGCGGTTGGAGTTATAAGTTAGGGGAGGGGGGATTATAAAAAATTGGGGAGGGGGGGGAGTTGGGGAGGGGGTTTATAAAAAATTTAGAGGGACAGCTGAGGAATCCACGTTTAGAGAGGGATCAATGTTTTAATATAAAGAGATTCCAAAATTCTAAGTGAGTTAGGACAAGATTACAACCGAGAATTTTAAAAATTATCTAAAGTGACATCAGTTTTCATTTTATACTGTGCTCCCGAATACTGGAGGCTTCTTTTTATTTAAAAATTTTACCTGTTCGGCAACTTATTCCCATATGCGAATAAAATCTAGTCCTGAGGGAGCGCACGGTGCTGCCAATGTAAGTACCAAGGAGACACCTTGGGCAGGTAAATAAATATACAACACCGCTACGCAACGAATCAGGAGTTCGATCCTTCGCTGAGAAAAAGCTACCTAAAGACATTTTGTAAATAAATATAATGCGAAAATCGGTATGATAAAAAAATTTTCTTAACAACTTTGTAAATTTAAGTTTAAATTCTTTATTCATGGGACCCATTCAGGTACCAGGAAATATTTTATATCTTTAGGCACTGAATACAGGAAAGTTGAGGGCTATAAACATTATTAAGAAAGATATTAGTAGTTATCTACATATTGAACAGGAAAACTATTATTGGTAAAATATGATCTTAAATTATTAAATTCATCGTTTAGTAAGGAAAACTAGAGGTCAAATATATCCTCTGAACAAGAGTGTTTTAATACACGACATCTTATAGTTAAAATCAGTAAACTAAAAGAAATTCATGCCCAAACCAGTAAAAGTGGGTTTCCTGTAACTGATGTAGTAATAGAATCACCCTTTTTCGAAATTAAAAGATCTAAAAAGGGAAGGGAGCCATTTTTCTCAGTTTCCATTGTATAAGTTATATTGGGGTGCAGAGAATTTAAGAAGTTAAAAAATTGTTGCGCTTGTACAGCATTATCAAAAACAGCTATCGAGTCATCAACGAAGCGTCGATAGAAAATTGGTTTACAATGGGTGGGAGATTGTCTAAAAATTACACTTTCTAAATTAGTCCTAAAAAAATTAGCTGATAGAGGTCCGACGGGTGATCCATCCCAACACCATCAATTTGTTGGTAAACCTTATTATGAAAGTAAAATAACATTGCTTAAAAACTAATTCTAAAAGTTCCTTAAATAAGAACATGAAAAACCATGAAAACTATCATCAGAGCTAAAAACCCTATCTAAAATAATGGCAATAGTTTCTGATACAGGTACATTCGTGAAAAGCGACTTTACATCAAAACTGACAAAAACTTTTTGAATCGAAATTCTTACTAAGAAGATCTTTTTGAAATTCATAAGAGTTATTTATAGTATAAGCATTTTTCGCAAAAGGTGACAGGAGACTAACAACAATTTTGACATTTGAAAGGTAGGTAAGTTATACGAAGCTAAATAGACGGAGAGGTTTCCAACTTTATGGATTTTAGGCAAACAGTATAATTGAGCAAGATCAGAACCAGATACGAACAACTGAGAGTAAGTATCATTTTTTATTATCTTTAAAGACTTTAATCGTGACAAAAATCTATTAACTTGGTCTTCCAACCTTAAAATGACTTTATTGACGGGTTCAAGAATTTGTTTGAATTTGCTAACATCACTTAGGATTTCATTAGTTTTATTTATGTAATCAGATTTATTCAAAATAACAACTCCGTTGCCCTTGTCCGGTCTAGTCACAACAATCTCCTGGTTCTTTGCCAAATTCTTAATAACCTGCAAGTCACTCTTCTTAAATATGAAGATTTAAATTTAAGGTTTCTAAGTTTGTGAAAAAAATTCATGAGTTAAATTAGCAAACTGACATTTAAAATTATTGAAATCACCGACATGGGGAACATTTTTCAAGCCATTAAAAAATTTTTCAAAGTAAAGAAAAAACGAAGGCTTATATATTTGAAATAACGGAAGCTTAAATTGCAAGCCAAGTGAGAGTAAAAACCTTTCCCGAGGGGATAGGGTGTAACTAGAAAAATTCGAAATTACTTTATCAGAATTGAAAAAATTAGGTGAATTCAGGCCCAGGGCCTTTAACTTACGTTCATGAGTTTCAGAAATGGTAGAATGAAACTTTTCAAGTTCACGTTGTACAAGAGAAATTATTAATAAATAATCCAACAACGAAAGGGTATTTTTAAGGGTAATTATATGATGCTCAAGCGACTTATTATGCGAGTCTGAAATTTTGATTTTATAATTAATTTCCAGGGAAGATTGATAAAATTCAGAGTCATATAGATTGTCACGATAAAGTTTGAAGTAAACGAATTTCGGGAAAACCCTGCAGGTACGACACATTTCAAGAAAATAACAATCGAGTTTTGACTTGAGAAGCTTTCGTGAAGTCTTCCAAACATGGCGATAAGCCCTAAGGCCATCTTGTCCATACCTTGAGTATATATAGTCATGCGGTTTGCTTCTACAAAGCTTCAATTTAATATTTAGGAGAAATCCAATGACAAGGAGGAATGTAAATGCCATGAAAAGTCTTCTTTAATGCGCAACGTTTCGAGCAATACGCTCATCATCAGGCTAGATAATAACAATATGAAATTAGAATCAATAATAAATGTGAACAAGACAAAATAATTTCTATAAAAAGACTAAAAGAGAGGGTTAAATTCAAAGTTATAAAAATTTACATATAAAATTACAAGAAATTTAAAAGCTATTTTTAAATTACATATAGTAAATTTGAAATTAGTACACTGGAATAATTAACACTAATACAATGGAATAATTAACACTACGAACCTTTCAATGCTGGTTCCGAGGCACGAATAATTTAAAACAAAACAAAACAGGAAACAAGCTATGGGTTGGGCGGTTGGAGTTATAAGTTAGGGGAGGGGGGATTATAAAAAATTGGGGAGGGGGGGGGAGTTGGGGAGGGGGTTTATAAAAAATTTAGAGGACAGCTGAGGAATCCACGTTTAGAGAAGGGGTCAATGTTTTAATATAAAGAGATTCCAAAATTCTAAGTGAGTTAGGACAAGAATACAACCGAGAATTTTAAAATTATCTAAAGTGACATCAGTTTTACATTTTTATACTGTGCTCCCGAATACTGGAGGCTTCTTTTTTATTTAAAATTTTACCTGTTCGGCAACTTATTCCCATATGCGAATAAAATCTAGTCCTGAGGGAGCGCACGGTGCTGCCAATGTAAGTACCAAGGAGACACCTTGGGCAGGTAAATAAATATACAACACCGCTACGCAACGAATCAGGAGTTCGATCCTTCGCTGAGAAAAAGCTACCTAAAGACATTTTGTTAATAAATATAATGCGAAAATCGGTATGATAAAAAAATTTTCTTAACAACTTTGTAAATTTAAGTTAAATTCTTTATTCATGGGACCCATTTCAGGTACCAGGAAATATTTTATATCTTTAGGCACTGAAATACAGGAAAGTTGAGGGCTATAAACATTATTTAAGAAAGATCTTATTAGTTTATCTACATATTGAACAGGAAAACTATTATTGGTAAAATATGATCTTAAATTATTAAATCATCGTTTAGTAAGGTAAAACTAGAGGTCAAATTATATCCTCTGAACAAGAGTGTTTTAATACACGACATCTTATAGTTAAAATCAGTAAAACTAAAGAAATTCATGCCCAAACCAGTAAAAGTGGGTTTCCTGTAAACTGATGTAGTAATAGAATCACCCTTTTTCGAAATTAAAAGATCTAAAAAGGGAAGGGAGCCATTTTTCTCAGTTTCCATTGTATAAGTTATATTGGGGTGCAGAGAATTTAAGAAGTTAAAAAATGTTGCGCTTGTACAGCATTATCAAAAACAGCTATCGAGTCATCAACGAAGCGTCGATAGGGAATAAGTTGCCGAACAGGTAAAATTTTAAATAAAAAAGAAGCCTCCAGTATTCGGGAGCACAGTATAAAATGTAAAACAAATGTCACTTTAGATAATTTTAAAATTCTCGGTTGTAATTCTTGTCCTAACTCACTTAGAATTTGGAATCTCTTTATATTAAAACATTGACCCCTTCTCTAAACGTGGATTCCTCAGCTGTCCCTCTAAATTTTTTATAACCCCCCCTCCCCAACTCCCCCCCCCCTCCCAATTTTTTATAATCCCCACTCCCCTAACTTATAACTCCAACCGCCCAACCCATAGCTTGTTTCCTGTTTTGTTTTGTTTTAAATTACTCGTGCCTCGGAACCAGCATTGAAAGGTTCGTAGTGTTAATTATTCCATTGTATTAGTGTTAATTATTCCAGTGTACTAATTTCAAATTTACTATATGTAATTTAAAAATAGCTTTTAAATTTCTTGTAATTTTATATGTAAATTTTTATAACTTTGAATTTAACCCTCTTCTTTTAGTCTTTTTATAGAAATTATTTGTCTTGTTCACATTTATTTATTGATTCTAATTTCATTTTGTTATTATCTAGCCTGATGATGAGCGTATTGCTCGAAACGTTGCGCATTAAAGAAGACTTTTCATGGCATTTACATTCCTCCTTGTCATTGGATTTCTCCTAAATATTAAATTGAAGCTTTGTAGAAGCAAATCGCATGACTATATATATATATATATATATACCACGTGACCACAAAAATTGTCCCTGTTTTTAATCGCTTATTACTCAGTCATTATTGCAGCTTCACAAATGAAATAAAAAGCATTCGAAAGAGAACATTTTAAAGTTTTAATTTATTCTACATGTGTTCAAAGTGACGTCCCTGGACATTCTTACATTTCACACAACGGGAAAGGAAGTTATTTATTACATTTTCCAAAACGCTGTATTCAATGGACTGTACACTCTCTACCACCGCTTGCTTTAATTCTTCGATAGAGGATGGCTCTTGCCTGAATACTTTGTCCTTGACAAATCCCCAGAGAAAAAAGTCCAAAGGTGATAGATCGGGAGATCTTGCGGGCCAGGGAAACTGCGAGCGATGAGAAATGAATCTTTGTTCAATAAATCTTGTTAAGCCTAGTTGTGTGGGCTGTTGCTCCGTCTTTTTTTACCACAAAAATTGTCCCTGTTTTTAATCGCTTATTACTCAGTCATTATTGCAGCTTCACAAATGAAATAAAAAGCTTTCGAAAAAGAATATTTAAAAGTTTTATTTAATTTTTCGATATCCTGGATACGAAATCAGTACTTATAAAAAAATGACAGTTTTATCCACCACAATCATGGGTTATTTGTCGGACATGCAACGTGTTTTCATCGCAGAAGAGATGATCAAACATGGCTCGGTAGTTGCCACCCAACGGTCTTTCAGACGACAATACGGTCAGCAAAGGACCATAGATCCTAAAACGATTCGCAGGATTTTCGCAAAATGGAAACATCACGGCTCAATCAAGAACATGCATAAAGGTAACTCTGGGCGCAGCAAAGGTGTGCGAACCGCTGAAATCATTGATTCAGTCGCAAATCAGCTTGAAACGGACAACAAGAAATCTGTGAGACGACTATCAGCTGTGACAGGAATCAAACGGGAGAGCATTCGGAAAATAATCACGTTGGATTTGAGAATGAAGTCATTCAAAATTATGTGTTTGCAACAGCTTAGCGAACAAGACTACCAGCGTCGTTTGATGTTTTGTGAACGCATTGAAACAATAATTGAACAAAACCAGATAAGATTAAGTGACATAATATTCAGTGATGAATGCCACATCTATCTCAATGGGTTCATCAACAGACAGAATTACCGGTGTTGGTCACAAAACAAGCCAAATATACACTTGGAGAAACCTCTGCATTCACCAAAAGTTACTGTCTGGTGTGGTTTGAGTAGCAGCAAGGTTTATGGTCCTTACTTTTTTGAGGACCCAGAGACAAGGAGACCGCTTTCAGTAACTTCAGAAAGATATGTAGAAATGCTGAACACTGTTTTTGAACAAGAAAACTGCAGTAACAAGTGGTTTCAGCAAGACGGAGCAACAGCCCACACAACTAGGCAATCACTGGAATGTTTAACAAGATTTTTTGAACAAAGATTCATTTCTCATCGCTCGCAGTTTCCCTGGCCCGCAAGATCTCCCGATCTATCACCTTTGGACTTTTTTCTCTGGGGATTTGTCAAGGACAAAGTATTCAGGCAAGAGCCATCCTCTATCGAAGAATTAAAGCAAGCGGTGGTAGAGAGTGTACAGTCCATTGAATGCAGCGTTTTGGAAAATGTAATAAATAACTTCCTTTCCCGTTGTGTGAAATGTAAGAATGTCCAGGGACGTCACTTTGAACACATGTAGAAATAAATTAAAACTTTAAAATGTTCTCTTTCGAATGCTTTTTATTTCATTTGTGAAGCTGCAATAATGACTGAGTAATAAGCGATTAAAAACAGGGACACTTTTGTGTGGTCACGTGGTATATATATATATATATATATATATATGTATATAAATACACTCATTTTTGGTCCGACGAGTATAATTTTGGATTATTTTTTCGCTACTCTGCGACTTAATTAGTTTGTTGGTTTCTGTTCTGGCTATTTTTTTTCTAACTGGATTCAGTTTCGTGGTGTTTGTGATAGAATTATGACGTGCCGTTCGTGTGGTTTCGACTTTGAGAACTTGATTCGTCATGTGCCCTAAATGAAAACAAAGCGTTGGATGTTTTTTATCAATTACAGCGTTATTCTCTCATCCTTAACTTGCCCGAAATGTGACAGTGAGTGCCTAATACGAAAAGATCAGAAGATATTTAGGTGAACTAACCAATACTAACCTGTTAGGTCAATTGAATGCCCGGTTAGGTCAACTGAATGCCTGGTTAGGTCAACTGAATGCCTGGTTAGGTTAATTGAATGCCCGGTTAGGCCAACTGTACGCCCTTGATGATTGGTTAGGTTAAGTCGTAATATTTTCGTTAGTTTAAATGAAAATGACGAGAGCAAACTTTTCTGGTTAATTTTGAGGTGTTTTGCACGTTTCCTGTGGTAATGCGTCGTTTACGAGATCTCGTAACATGAACATGTTAGGTTATGCTTTGTTGTATAAAATGTAGTAAAAAATGCATTTTTCAAGTGTATTTTGGTGTGCTTTGTTCGAATATGACCTTCATTTCTTGTGCAAATGAACAGAAATATAGTTGTCATTGCATAGCCCAAACACGTATGTCTGTTCATTTGCACAAGAAATGAAGGTTATATTTGAACAGAGCACACCAAAATACACTAGAAAAATGTATTTTTTATTTCAACTTCAGGTCATGTCATTTGCGACATAATTACCCGTTGATATTCTTTCACACTGAAGTTTCCATTTCTGAACTTCTCAAACCATCTCCTACACATCCACTCGCTCACATCATTTCCATAAACTCTCTGAATGTTTCTTGCGGATTCACTAGCGTTAGATCCTTTATGGAACTCATCCAGCATCACATGTCGAATATGCTCTTTCTGGGCTCCATGTATTTTCAATTACTGTAATATCGTAGTGGTGGCGTTGTAACTGTATGAAAAACACAAGAGAAAATATTCATAGCTTAATTCTACACGAGCCTAAGCCTACACTAACCTAAGTCATTCTGTATCATTCTGTATCGTGATAAAACCTGTGCGAATCTGTCGCCGCGTGTATTTTGCAACATTTCTAAAACTATTTCACATTATCTTGAGGTTTTTCTTTTATCTATCGTCCGTTTTCTAATCGAGCGGAATTTATTTTACAACCTGATATATATATATATATATAATATATATAACTATTTTAAATATGTATCTTAGCGCAATTTCATATTGTAACAGAAGTACAAATGACACTGATTTTCACCTTGACATTCACCGTTGCCGCACGTTTACATAACATTGGGTTTGAACAATAATTGCCCTAAATTTTAGTACTGAATACTATATTATGTATTATAATGCGCACTGCATTCTATTATTTTGTGTTTTGGTAATAAAATCACTTACCTGTACTCTGAAGCCGTTTAAAATTGATAAAACACTGCAACTGAAATTTCACCATTCACTGACTGAAGCGTAATGGCGATTAACTTACTAAGCCTGAATAATGCTTGTGGAAGGGCCCGCACAACGCCATCTATTATCATTTTTTTAACTAAAATAATGAAACTGGATGACAATTTGCTCAAAATGGCCGCTCAAGATCATCAAAATCGGCCCAGTAGTTCCTGAGATATGGCATTTTATTGTTTTGGCTGTGGAATCGAGGCAGCCATTTGAATTTGCTTAAAATGGCCGCCAGAGTGAGGTCCCAGCCTGTCCCAACCCTGGATATGTTTCTATATGTCAAAACGTAACTTCATGCCAAATTTCACACTTTCTGCAGATCTGAATGATTTGGGTGTATTTTTGTATTAATCGACCCCCACTAGTGGGAAACTGTTTTTATTACTGATTGAAAATAAGGATGGAAATACAATATATATATATATATATATATATATGATACACACAGACCGTGCTTGGAACAAGGAACTCTTCTGGGTTAATTAAATCCACTATAGTCCGAATAAGTAATAGTTACCCCTTTTTCTTTGATTTATTCAATCCGACGTGAATGCAACGAGTCTTTTACTTATATTGAGGTTCTAAATGTAGTGGGGCTAGGCTGCTTTAAACCCTAGATCCATGTCCCAAAGCTGGATCCTGTCTGCTTTGCAGATAGCTGGTGAGGGAAGCTATATTTATGGGACCTCTTTGCGAGAGACCCGTTGCCCACGTCGGGCTTGCAGCATGAAAAAGAAAAACTATGGTATTTGTCATTTACCATTACTTATTCGGACTATAGTGGATTTAATTATCCCAGAAGAGTTCCTTGTTCCATGCACGGTCTGTGTGTATCATAAAAAACTCAGGGAACCATTCTGAGTTCATTCCCATATATATATATATATATATATATATATAGAGAGAGAGAGAGAGAGAGAGAGAGAGGAGAGAGAGAGAGAGAGAGAGAGAGAGAGAGAGAGAGAGAGGATCTTTTTCGTTTCATGTACTGTTTCCGATTTTGTTGAAAATAAGATATTTAATGTAGAATTTTACGCTGATTTCAAATATGTAAGTCTTTTTCGGAGAAATGAGCTGTTCAAAAGTTATGTTTGTTATTGTAATTTTGTATTAGGTCAAAAACTATAACAATACAACTGAAAACTATGGCTTATGTCACTAAGTATTTGTGTGAATAGATTTCGACCGTTATTTTTCTGTTCGGTTAAGTTAATTGAATGCCCGGTAAGGTCAACTAAATACCCGGTTAGGTTAACTGAATGCCCGGTTAGGTTAACTGAATGCCAGGTTAGGTCAACTGTACGCCCTTGATGATTGGTTAGGTTAAGTCGTGATATTTTCGTTAAAACTAACGAAAATATCACAACTTAACCTAACCAATCGTCAAGGGCATACAGTTGACCTAACCCGGTATTCAATTAACCTAACCGGGCATTATATCTTATACAAAATTACAATAACAAACAACTTTTGAACCGCTTTTTTCTCCAAAATAAGACTTACATCTTTTAAATCAGCGTAAAAATCTACATTAAATATCTTATTTTCAACAAAATCGGAAACAGTACATGAAACGGAAAAGATCCGAGAGAGAGAAACTGAAACAAAGATAGATAACCAAAAAGCATGCACTCTCAGTAAATAAGGTATTATTTACAACATGCGATAAGAAATTCTTAAACATACGACACCATTCCACTTAACATCCACACCCCTAAAATCTTTCTGCGTAGAAGAATACAAATAACAGTTCTTCCATCCTCATCACCGTTAACAAAGACAAAACTTATTAAAAAACCACTTACTTCCTATCAAATCATACACTTTCTCTGGACAAAAGCTGTTTAAAATTCAAAAATTAATGTGGCAAAACCGGAATGAAAATTAAATTTTTCTCTTCGTCATCAAAAGATAACTGAAATTATGTCCAGTTTGGGAACAAATTATAAGTGGTCGAATATAAAGGAGGAGTTTTAATTAAAATTCCTTTACTTCTCAAAAAAGAAGGTAAAAAAACCCATCCATTTGAAAGAAATCATAATAATTATTGCATTATAATTATAAGCGTTAATGCATACATTGGAATATATGTATATATAACCTTGGTTAACCTTGGTTTGGCTTTGGCCCAAATTGTTCATTCTGACGAAGGTCAAGCTTGTCACTCCATCTTTGACCTACAGTTTAACGTGAAATCTGAACCACGACCCACCGGGCGGTCAGAAATTACAAAATCCTCGCCCGGACTCGATCTCACGATCTCCCGATCAGCAGCCTAGCGTCTTAACCACTAGGCTGCCCAGGGTAACCATTTGTCTACCAACCAATTTTTTTTTATCGTGTGGAAGGATGAACAGCTGGGTTTTGCTGTGCTCCGTCTGCCGTCAATGGGTCTCCATCCTGGGTTCGATGGATTAGTAGTATAGTGTCAAAATGTATGAGTGCAATGTTGCATAATATTGCATAATTGCGCAAGAGTACCCCCACCCCCCTTTGTTGCAAGAGTGCCACCCAACCCCCCTTTGTTGCTAAGCCCTTCCTCCCTTCCCCCAAACTAACCCCCCCAAAGGGGCAGAGAGAGAGAGAGAGAGAGAGAGAGAGAGAGTACCAACCTTTGTTGCCAACCCCAAAATGGGATTGCAAGGGGCATGCAACTTGGAGGCGGAGTTGTCCCCAAAGCTATTCCCCCCAAAGGGGTATACCTAACCTAAGAGGCCTCTATGGGAGGGAAGGGGTTACCTCACCCCCTAAAGGCCGCCAGTTGGCTTAGGCAGTCAGTGTCAGCCACTGCCTCAGCGCGTCATCGAATTAGAACATCATCAGCTAAGTGCCACAGTATGCTAAATGGATCCGGACACGCACCCCAGTCTAGGTCAGCCCTGTTGCTTGGTCGTGCACCTCAGCCAAGCGCCAGTGCCACCCGGCTGAACCATACAATTATCCAACCAAATAAAATATATTATTGTGTACAAGGAATCAATAAAACGCCGTTACAGCAATCTGATTTAAAACACGAAAAATTATTCAATAAAACGCCGTCACATCAATCTGATTTTAAAGGCAAGTTTTAGCCCTGCACTGTGGCACTTTTGCTAACTATGCTTTATATATATATATATATATGATACACACAGACCGTGCATGGAACAAGGAACTCTTCTGGGATAATTAAATCCACTATAGTCCGAATAAGTAATGGTAAATGACAAATACCATAGTTTTTCTTTTTCATGATGCTAGCCCGACGTGGGCAACGGGTCACTCGCAAAGAGGTCCCATAAATATAGCTTCCCTCACCAGCTATCTGCAAAGCAGACAGGATCCAGCTTTGGGACATGGATCTAGGGTTTAAAGCAGCCTAGCCCTGCTACATTTAGAACCTCAATATAAGCAAAAGACTCGCTGCCTTCACGTCAGATTGAATACATCAAAGAAAAAGGGGTAACTATTATATTTGTAGCCAAAAACAAAAAACTTAAACCTCAACTGGCAGAATTGAGCGTCCACTTTTCAAGGCACATAACATGTCCGTTTCACGCCAATAACCGAATTTCTAAAATACGAAGATAAACGTTAACACCAAAAGTTATTCAATAAAATGCCGTTACATCAATCTGATTTTAAAGGGAAGTTTTAGTCCTGCACTCTGGCACTTTTGCTAACTATGCTTTATATATATATATATATATATATATATATATATATATATATATAATATATATATAATCCGGCTAAATGAATATTAAAAAAAATATATCGCTGTGTTTTGTCTTTTATTATAACTTAATTAATTCCATTATTTCTTTATCTTCTCTCCTCTTTCGTTTCACGCCAATAACCGAATTTCGAAAATACGAAGATAAACGTTAACACGAAAAATTATTGCATTATTTTCTCATCATTTAACTTTTCATAAAATTTTAAATGTACAGGTAAAGGCGTGTTTTATGACGTATCTTTTGGTTCAGTATACGGGGCAGGAAGTTAATATTATATTTGTGGTACATCTACAGATTAAATTATCGCTGTCCTTGATGACAAAAGCTACCTCTATCTGCTTAACAAAAGAATATTCCAGGTAGAGGATTTCATTTTATGCACAAGCTTTCAGTATATATATATATATATATATATTATATATATGAGTTCTCAACAGAATATAAATTGGTATTTTATTCTACTTTTAAAATTAATTTAGCCTATCACACAATACGCGGGATGTTTTTGGGGCTTTTCAGGTCGAAGATCACGAACCTTCAACCACAAATGAATCGTATGGCTGATAGCGTCGCGACACGCATACAATACAACACAGAAAATAGAGAAAAATATTCCAAAATGAATTATACCAGAAGGGCAGAGAACAATAAAAAATTCTGGAAACTTGTAAACACATTTCCTCACCGAAAATAATCCGAGATGGGGCACAATAGAACCGTATATCTCGACACTACCCAAACAACACACACACACACATATATATTATATATATATATAATAATATATATATATATATATATATATATATACATATATATACACGGTTTAATTGTTAACATTTGCAGAAAAGCTTTTGCCACCTGGGAAAAGGCACTTTTTATATCGGCGAATGCGGACAAGGCTTTGTTCTACTTGGCAAAAGGTCGCAGGTCCACCTTTCGCCGAATATGATTGTAGTAATGCCAGACAAAGCCCCATTGTCCCACAATATGCAGGTGTCTCTCAACCAAACCTAAATAATTTTTTTTTTCGAAATTTCGGTATACGTGATCGAACGGGTTTTTCCAACATACGGGTATGATGCTCCACCCAGATTTGATGACGGTCTTCCAATCACCGTCCAGGGATACCTGAATGAACTCGTTTTTGAATGTGCATATGCCTAAACCACCTCCTAGCCTTCGTGGCTCCTCCCATTCATTGCTCGTGAAAAAGGAGCGCTGCTCACGGATTGGTCGAAAAAGCATTACTCGTAACCCGATACGAAGTTAAATCACGTTTGTGGATTGGTCACTTAGCCACCTATAAATGGGGAGGTTCGTTATTCAGAACCAGTTTCCCGCCCAGTTCATAACAGCGTACATACAAGCCATGGATGAAATCTATAACTCTCCCGATCTGTTTTTTGAAAATGATCACAGCAGCCACGCTGCAGTGTATCTTTTCAGTGTCACAGATAGCCGCGAACTTTTCTCGTCTCAGAGCATTGCTGAAAATTGTGACGAACTGCGCGAATCCACAATCAATTCAATTGAGATGTAAGTAGCTTATATATATATATATATATATATATATATCGTAAACACTGATGAGATGCCATATTAAAGGCTTTGAAAATTAATGTCTGTGTCCCATAATATATATATATATATATATATATATATATATATATATATATATATAACAGCTCTCGGCAGTTTTTAATTTTTAAACCAAAGTTCATTGTACGTGCTTCTCGTCAAATTAAAGATGAAATTTTCTCACACAACTACCGCGAAATATTTTCAATTATAATCTAACTCCCTCATCACTATAACGGTTTTCAATTTATAGAATTTTAAAATCTTAGCACTGTTCATTGTAATGTTTACGCTTTCAGAATATCCTTAACCTAACCTAGCAATGTTTTAATTTATAAAGCGCAGTGATAATGCGAAGTGTCATAATAAGTGTTTTGAAGAATCGTGTTTAATTAATGTCTGTGTCCCATATATATATATATATATATATATATATATATATATATATATATATATATATACGTAACAGCTCTCGGCAGTTTTTAATTTTTAAACCAAAGTTCATTGTACGTGTTTCTCGACAAATTAAAGATGAAAATTACCCTTTTCCCCATAGCAAATTAGAGACGCTCATATATATATATATATATATATATATATATATATACACGGTAGCCATCATTTTTAATTGCCTCAATTTCATGACAATTATTTTAATTACAGGACCGCCACGGAGTTAGACCGTGTTATAAACACTTTCGACGAAAGGAGAACGAGTGCTTCGCCGAACAGTCCACCCAGCGGTGCAGAGGTTACAGTATTGAATCACAGTCAGCCAAGAGAGCCCGAATTTGCAGACAAAGTTAATGTGTTTTGACCCCGTATAGTATTTTTAAAGTAAAATTTTCTACAACGTAAATTAGGCACATTGATTTAACCGGCTCTTTTCTTGTTTATAATAGAACCTGTCAGTCACTCAGTATTAATTAGCTTTATAAGTACCACTACAACCGCGTTTTGAAACTAGTTTAGGCCTTATTCACGACCTATATATATATATCGTTCAATCGTATTATCTTATAAAGAAGCCATAATTGCAAAACATTTTCAGTTATTCTCTACATCTTATATATATATATATATATATATATATATATATATATATATATATATATATATGGTATGTATTATATTTCTTGTACAGCTAGGTTTTTAGAAATATTAACTTTTAAGAAGTGCATTCGTTTTTAAAAATAATTTTCTCTTTATTTTACAGGAGCGAAACGGAGTTAGAAGAGATTATAAAAACTTTTGGAGAAAGGGTGGCGAAAAGTGGTATCCACACCACGCTGCGAATCAGATGTCATGGTATTGGCACACAACCGCTCATCCGAATGCGCTGTCGTCGCAGAGATTATGTAAGTATTTTTAGGATATTAACAAACAACATTATTTTCATTTATTAAACATGTACAAAAAGGGGCAGCGCCCAATTCTTAATTGTTACAAATGTATATACAGATTTACACAATATAGAGCTTACAAATTACAGGGGGTTGCAACATGTGGGAATTTTTTTTATCTGTCTGCATACATATTTATCGTTCATATTTGTGTCACACAAATCGAATAATTTTAAAAATTCACAAATCCCTTCCGCGCGACATGTGTATGAGAAACAAGATACAATATAGCCCACATGTTTCGTAAAAGCTTTGAAATTGATATGGGGCCCAAATTATCTCAGGCACACGTAATTGCGCGATAAAATTTACGATTGTCGAGTCATGCCATGGGGGGAGCCGAGTGAATCGAAATAATACATTCTTTCCTTAGTTTTAAAATAAATCGCAAACCAGTGAATTCCCTCGCCACCCAATGTCGGTGTTAACGATTGCCCCGTGCCAGTTTCTCGTGCTAGGCGGCTTCATTATTTCATTCTTTGCAAAAACCCCGATAAATTTGGAACGCGCGAAACAGTCACTTTTCATCCTCTCTGGAGTGTATTTGCATCCATTTTAAAAATCTGTGCTTATGTTCCTAAATCTGTCTACTTCTATTAGGGACTGTGTTTCTAGATACATTAGTACACTAATAGGCGCGTCTGTAGGCTTGGCGAAATCCAAACGCACTGAAATCGCACCGGTCTGCTGCGGGTTTAAATGGGTGCTTACGCCGCAGTCAAGTCAGGCGTAACGTCAAATGAGTAAATATTAAACTGTTCCACAAATTCTTTCTGTGTTAGGCCGATTCCAAGTTCGTCACACACCCCTGTGTTATGGGCTAAACTGCTGTATGCTCTCGCGCAGAGCGGGAACACAGCATCTGACGAGTAGTCCATATTCATTGTCCCACCCAATGCGACGCCATTGATATATAAAGTAATATTTTTAAGCCCAAAATTTTCAAACTTCAAGGCACTCTTTTTATAATCCCCATTCGTCGAAGCGTGGTCTTGCATCCAATTAAAATCCTTTTAGGCAGTACTCCAAGAGCGATGTTTTCTATCTGTTTCGATGCCAATCCTGTGGGGATCGTGTACAGTTTGATCTGTACCCTGTTAATTGGGTATTTCACTGTGGTGTGTACAGTTCTTTCTCAATTTCTATATGTTTCGCGGAACTTAGTTTCACTCGGCGTATACGCAAATATGCCTCCATGATATGGATCACAACAGGTTTCGCGCCTTCTTCTTGGTCAGCGCCCAGATTTATACAGATCTCAGGGCTCGTGCGGGTAAGCTTCAATTTCATATCTACCCCGTTCATAAGCAACTTCTCCTGGAATGTAAAGTCCGTGTGCAGGCGTCCAAAACATTCATATATCTTTTTTTTAGAATTTTTAAATTTATCCTTTATACTACCCTCATCTTTAGTGTGGTAATACCCCTCGGCAGATAAAAAGGTATCCTTCGCTTCTTTTGAAAAGTTGAGGACATTTTCCAGATACTCGTAGGTGGTAGTACCCCGTGCCTGCCGAGATGTTAGTCTGATTTAAATATACGTCACACTGGCTGAATATGGTGTGCAGAAAGTTTGTTTCGGGGTATGCAGCATAATTATCATCGCAATCCGTTCCATCAGAATGAGCTATGCGTAGTTTAGTGTACATGTCCATACAGCTCGGATCAAAAAAGTAAGGGCCTGAGCTGGGTATCACGAACTCTATAGGGGCACTGGGTGAACTAATCGTGTTTAAAGGGTTAATTGTAATAAAGTCACTGTGCTCAATAGAAACTTGAGTTGGAGGCAGCTCAAAGAGGGATAGCTCCGATTTACAGCACTGTGAACTGCAAGGATGAATGAAACGTGCCATGGTGAGTTAGAAACAGTGCCACCTCCCCCGACGAGTATCAGTCAATCTATGATCGTGAGAGTAGCGTCCGCAGTTTATATCAGTTAAAAAAATGATCGGTCATAGTTCTCATACGCTTAGAACACTTCTTTTTTGGCGCCCTTTTACGTTTAATACCACGGGACCCCTTCTTCTTCCTAACAGTTCTCTTCTTTTCACCACGTGTTGGTACCCCTTCTTCTTCTATCAATTCTCTTCTTTCCTCCGCCACGCATTTTTCTCTTAGCATCTTTGATGATTTCATCCCGTGTACGTTTTAAATGTTTTTTTAGAGCTTCTTTAGGTTTAGTTCCCGCGAGCATTTCCTCTGCTGCGTTAAAACCTGTTTGTAACGCCTTCCTCCCAAGGTACCTAGCCCCCCTCTTCAGTAGTGGTACAGCTGTGCGCAGTATGGATGAAAAAATGGACCCAAGTCCACTACCACGCTGGTATCTCACCCCTCGGTATACCGTGAATGGTTTTCTGGACATTATAACTCAGTGCGTCGAAAGTGTAGCTTCACTGTTAAGCTCCCGTCACCGAATGGGAAATTTTTACCCTCAATCGTTCTTATATATATTGAGATATTAGTTATTAGATTAGTTGAGACAATCACATAATGGGGTCTGTCATATGTAATACTCAAGCTCCGTCCTCTATGGTTGGGAATGTGCGCTACGCGCAGCAGTCGTGCCTGGGTATCCCCAACAAACTGGTGTTCCGCTATATTGCTGTAAATATAGCACATGTCTGGAGGCTGAGAGCTTACATCCAATTTCTCCATCTTCAGCTGATACACTAAGTTGGACAAGTCATCCGGTGCCTCGTGAAAGGTGTCTCTTTGGAAGGCTGCTCGATAACGCCCCTCGGTTATAATTTTGAACACTCTTCCGTCTTTAAGATTTCTGTTAGCCTTTGATTTTAGCATTAGAGTATGTGCAGTGCCTCCTCTGTTTACGATTTCGTATATTAAATCATTCGTAAGGTGTGAGTTTTTTAAACATATGTTTAAGTCTCTCACAACATCCTCAACCGAACCATAGCGGCCCGGTCCTAGTGTCACAGTTGTACTGAAAAACTGTGCGACCTTAGTCCGGGCGATACGTATAGTTTCATCCCGAGTTACCCCGGCTTTTGCACACTCATCACAGTTTCTAAGAATTGTAAAAACGGCATCTTTATAATCAATATTTAAAAAGACGGTATCCAGCTGAATTTCACATATCCCCACCTCATACGAATCACGGCCCAATTCAATGGGACCATGGAGTTCTGTTACAAAATTGGCTAGTGTGTTGTTAGGGTGTACAGACAGGGACGATGAGGACGGGAGCGTGACGTAGAAATGGTTGGGGGCCATGCTGCATACTAATTAAGCTTCATGACTGCATCAGCTTTTATATAGGTATTGAAGCTTTCTGGGTAACCTAGCCACTTCACCAGGTACATTTTTCTCTTTCCTGTACCTTTGGTTGCTAAAATTTTCTCAATTTTAAACACATTTTTTCCTAAATTAAATGCCACTTTCTGAAGTTCCTCGCGGTAAAAAACCGAGATTTCTTCCCCATTCAAATCTTCAACGTAATACATCATTATCTCGCCTTTAGGCCTCATAGCCCTAACTTTAAAAATCTCGCGTGTCCATCCTTGCTCAAAACCCTTCGCGAATTTATTTCCCGAACGTGACAACCTTACATAATCATTGATTTTGAAACGCACAGATTGTGGTGGTGGTGGTGGTCCATCACTTCTCGGACGCTGCCTCTTTCTAAAACATCGTTAGGCGTTGTACCGATCGTACGGTGGTGTGAGCGGTTGTAGGATGAAGCCAGTGAATCGAGAACGTTTATATATCTGAGCGTGCTTTTATGTGTAAAATAACGGTGCATGCGTTCCTTTATGGTACGTTGAACTCTTTCAGCTAAAGATGCTTTATGTATAGAGTTGGAAGTGTAATAGCTGATATTAAACTCTGACATGTTCTGAAAAGCTCGCCCTATAAATTCTTTCCCCATGTCCGTACAAAAATAGCCTGGAATCCTGTTTTCTTTCAACATCAGTGTTTTGGTCGCTTTAGCGACTGTTTCAGGCGATTTATTTTTCAGGGGAACTAGCCACAGGTATCTAGAGAATACATCTATTATGAATAGGATGTAGCGGTAACCATCGTTGTACACCGAATATCTTTGCATGTCTGTTAAATCTGCCTGCCAAATAGAGTCAATCGAAGCGGCTGTTGTCTTTGCTGTTTTAAACCTTTTTCTCACCGGTTTATGAAGTGTGTAAGCATCCTGGGCACGCAAAAATCTCTCAACATCCTTTTTCCTTACACCATAAGTACCTCTGTACAGTCTATTAACGCCACCATAGGATGCAGGGCTAGAAATGTCAGAATAGTGCTTACTTAATACATTAGCCATTTTGCGTATTTTAGAGGCACGTGGATAAGGTTGGCCGACTACTCTCTTCTTTCTTCTCTTCAGAGACACTGCAGCTGTTGTGGGTGAAGGTGTACTCAGTTGTGACACGTGCGATGCATGCTCCAAGTCTTTTAACCTATTCAGATTACCTATCAATGTTTTGGGGACATTTATTTGCTGTAGTCTTGCCTTAATATGCCTCCATCCTGTTGGTGATGGCCTGTCCCACTTTCTCACCAGATCATGAACAATATCAACGATATTGGACCCTTGCACCCTTGTTCCATCAACAATGACCTCGCCTGTGTCGGCCGACTGTATGACGGGTTCCTCACTCAATAGATTATAAAGACTTAACCCTTTATTCCTCAATGTATGGGGGAGGCTGTTTTTTAGCACATGTTCGATGTGCTGTGTTCCGCTACTCTTTGGTTGCTCAGGCCCTGTGTCACTTTGCTCAGCGCTACTCGAGCTGTGCCTCACGGTGAGCTCTGTAGGATGTTTATAATCTTCGTACTCATGAAGAAATTTCTGCAAAGCCTCTTGATCCAAAACCCTTTCTCATCAGGCGCCTTTTCACTGTTTAATAGGGATAGTAGCTCACTCTTCATTCTTTTAAGCCTACTTTTACGGGGTTCTAGAGCCGCGTCTGGGCCCCTTTGTAATGAAGCATACACCTCGTGCGGGATCACAACCACCTTCTTCATTATATTAATCTAGTCAGTAAAGGCCCCAAAATTGAAAATAAGATGGGGAGGAACGAACCGCCTCTTTGTACAATAATACGCTTTTTCTTACCCACAGTCTGACTTATGGGCGAGCGTCTGTATTATGTTCTTGTAACGACGTAAGCGAGCCTTCTGACATGATTTCATTGGAACATTACATTTTATAACATTGAGGCAGATTTCTCAGATGCACTTTAAAAAGTCAGAGTCGATATTTTTAACAAACATCTGCTGCAACGCCCGAGGCATTCGTTGATAGATTTTTATTAATTCACTGTATTTCTTTAGCCCATTCGTCATTCTGGAATATACGCGGTTTCAGGCTCGTTTGGAAATATATTCGTTCTTAGAAGCACCCTAAACGTGTTTCGCGGGTGAGGGTCACAAAGCAAATATCCATAACGTTGCTTTGTGACCTCTTTATAAACCTCCAAAAACTCCTTACGCTGACTCGGGAACATTTGACTGGCTAATACCCCAATTTATTTAACGACACATCGCGCATGTATCTATTTTTAAAAAATATGTTAAGGTGGTGGGAGAATACTGTAAATGTCTCGGCAAACGTTCTATCTATCTCCAACATGAGGTCGTCAATTACGATGACTGTATGTTCATTTCCCTGTAACGAATTAACGTCATAGACCCCCTTGTCGAACAATACATCATCTTGGTACTCGTTGACACTGATTGGTATGTCGAATAGCACCATATAACTTTATGCACAAATTTTGAGAACATTTCACCCTTTCCTTTAATGATATTAAACATAAACACCGTTTTACCACACCCTGTCGGTCCAGATATAATACATGTGGACGGGCTCGTGAATCTGAATTTTTCTACAGCATTCATTTCTAACACGTCATACCCCTAAGCGACTCATTTACAGAGTATCACAAATAACGAGTTCTGCTCCTTATATTTTGTTTTCTTCTTCCACAGAACCGTGAATGACGACGATGTACAGTCCCCCATCATCGACATCACGGGTAAATCCATTGACCGTGCATCTACAGCGCCCATACCCTCCGATGAACCCTCACCGGTGGCACGCTTCGCACGCTCAAAGCGGCAACACGCTGAAGAGTCCTCCACGTCAGGTATAAAGCGCGCGAAATACGCGCCGTTTGTTGGACAATCCGCGGTACAACCCCAGCCCTCAACGTCTTACGCCACCAACCCTACATCAGCTTCTTCAGCCCCTTGTACATCCTCCACAGCCCACACCCGTTCTGTAGAGTCTGCTGTAATAGACCCCCAACCTCTACGTCTTACGGCGCAATCCCCACAATAGTAACTTCCTCAAATAAAAATATATCCCCTTACTCCTGTTCAAGCCCTTGTACATCCCCCGCAGCAGCTTCTCGCTCTGTTGAGGATGATATAACATTTGAGTTGGTGCGTACCGTTGCCCCACCCCAGTGTTGACTAGAAATCGGTATATAGTCAGGGTCGATCCTAGATCCGTGTATAGCAATGGCGTTGAGTATGGACTACGTCGCGTTGTAGAGCGCATTGTAGAGTTTGCCCTTCAGAACCGCGACGAGCGTGAAGTCAGGACGAGTCAGTCCTTCGGTTTCGGCTCAGATGATAACGATGTAGATGATTTTTGGGCGGTAGTGCCATTTAGACGTTTGGCTGCTGAAGATGTAGAATATATATTAGCGCGTATAATGCAAGCCGCCCAAAGTAGTATAGCATTCAATATGGACAACTTCACGGTAAATATTGACCGTGTATTCCGTGTTGCGGGTCATAGTGCCACACCTTACACTCTCAACTTCAATTCTCAGGCTATTTTTAGACGGTATATGAACGTCGATCGTGGTTGCGGTTTTATAGCAGTAGTGTTGGCTCGCATGTTTACTGTACAAAATACACAGACCACAAAAATTTGGTTGCCTACGGTCGTGGAGCGTGCCCGTAAACTAGCTGTAGATTGTGAACTTGAATTTGACTGTAATATGGGTCCTGAAGAACTGAGAAGGGTAGACCAGAAAATGGATGTCCGTATAGTGGTATTTGGCCTGGATGATCGTCGTAGGACTGTGTATGTTTTTAAAAGCAGTGTGAGAGATCATACAAGACCCCTACTTATTTTAGGAGTCAGGTACAACGTATCTCCCCATCCGTAATATAAGGTGCCTTTACGCGACTTATGATAAAAGTCGAAAATATGGGCTTCATCATGATTTGTGTAAGGGGTGTCTCGAGTTTGCAGATGATATAGTGAAACATTGTGAAGATTGTCACATGGTGTGTGAACAGTGTAAAGTTGAGGATGAGAAGAGGGACTGTAATGTGTGTAGACGCACATTTTTCAATAATAGCTGTTTTAATCTCCATAAATCAATTGGCACGTGCAGGAAAATGAGGATCTGTGAATGTGGTATGTTTCACACCTTGAATGGTAGCGGAAATTTCAAGCACAAATGTGACGAAATTCACTGTCCTACATGTCAGGAGGAATATAAGGCGGATGGTGTAAAGCATGTATGTTATATGAAAGACGCCAAGCCTAAAAACAAACCTTGTATAACTGTATACTACGATATAGAAACATACACGAATGCTGAAACCAAAGGGGTAATTCCGCATTTACTTGTGAGCCAAACTATCTGCGATGAGTGTATAGTAGGGCGGCTCGTTTTAACACTTTTTTCGATATTTGATTGGGAGTAGTGCGGAAAAGTTGCGATTTGGAGAGAAAATAAAGTGTGTAAAATTTTTTTGATCTACGTCAATACCTTCCGGTGGCGGCGAGTCCTTAAAAATCGAAAAATAGGCCTAAAAACACAAAATTTTTATATAATTTTATATAATTTGTATATAATGTTCATTGTTCAATGACTGCTATTAATTTATTCAAGCCTATAATAGTGTTCTCAGGGTTGTTTGTACAGAAATATACCGGAATTAACATTTGTATAACATCTTGTTAAAACTTGCTTTAAATCAATATTTTGGATATTTTAACGGCTAAGACTCCACCGGAAGTTATTAACAGATTGTGCTGAAATTTTTATTGTTTATTTTGTAAGTCTTTAAAACCATTTTACAATCTACCCCGTTAGGCCTATTTTTCGATTTTTAAGGACTCGCCGCCACCGGAAGGTATTGACGTAGATCAAAAAAATGTTACACACTTTATTTTCTCTCCAAATCGCAACTTTTCCGCACTACCCCCAATCAAATATTGAAAAAAGTGTAAAAACGAGCCGCCCTAGTGTATAGATATCGAGTGTGGTGAGTGCTCCAAATGTGGTAAACGGAGAAACGTTTTTAAAACGAATGTCCACGATAGTCCTGTGAAACTATTTGTGTCCTATATTGTCAAATTAGCCGACAAGTTCAAAACACTGACGGTGTATATTCTTGCCCATAACGGGGCAAAAGTTTGACACACAGTTCCTTTATAAGGAGCTGCTCGAAGACGAGTCCTCTGAGACATTTACAGGTGATCCATTGAAAGGGGCAACAAACTTATATAGATGCAAATAAGAGGTAATGTACAATTAAAGACACTTTATTATTCACACCTTGTAAATTAACAAAGCTACCCAAGGTGATGGGGGGTAGCAGCTGAAGTATCAAAAGGATACTTCCCTTACACATTCCCCACTAGCGAGACTTTAAACTATGTAGGCCTACCTCCACCCAAACATTATTAACTATGATTTATGTGTAGATGAACGTGAAGACTTTAATCGATACTACAACAGTTTCAGTGAACGAATCCTTATAATATAGCTGATGAATGTGAGCATTATTGTGTTGAAAGATGTACGAGTGCTTAGAGTATGTTTTCAGGCCTTTAGAAGAATGTACATAGGCTGTTTCAAAATGCGATCCGCTGCAAGTCGCAACCACCATCGCGTCACTATGCTTTACGGTGTTCAAGAACAACTTCATGCCTAAAGGGAACCCGGACAGAATTCCGAAAGTCATAATCTAGAAAACCATAAGCCCGAAGGCCGTAATCCCGACAGGCCAAAATCCCGACAGGCCAAAATCCCGACAGGCCAAAATCCCGACAGGCCAAAATCCCGACAGGCCAAAATCCCGAACGTCGTAATCCTTACAGGCCAAAATCCCGATAGTTAAAAATCACGAACTAAGATGAGTGCGACAACTCAGCAAGGGTGCGAGCGAATTGATCCGCTCCTACCTGGAAGCAAAGTTAAACTACCTCGAAGCAAAGGTAAAACCGCGAATAAACTAAAAATTATCAGTGTAACTTCACCCCTAGAACGACATGGAAGAAATTTGTGAAATTGTCCCATCTCAAAAAGGCAATAACAAAGTTAACGCACGCGGTTATTTAATGGTGAAGGATAAAAGTCGGGAAGACGATTATTACTGGTGCTGTGAAAAACGAAAATAACTTAATTGCAAAGGTAAAGCAATAACAAAACTTTTAAATGGACAACATCACCTTCAAAAATTTGTGGATCATAATCACGCTCCATATGCAAGTGCAGCTAGTTAGGTTAGGTTAGGTTAGGTTAGGTTGCATTTTTCTTTTAGTTTTTATTATTTTAAGCTATAAGTAAATATTAAATATAAACTATTATCTTGTCGGGATTTCGACTTGTCGGGATTGTCGCTTGTCGGGGTTTTGTCCTTCGGGATTTTGGCGCTCGGGTTTATGGCTTCAGGATTATGGCAGTCGGGATTATGACCCAGACCCGCCTAAAGCCACCTTAGCCATTATTCACAGAAATAATCCCCGCAGTTACGGATACAAGGCTATTTACTGGCTCATACACCTACAGCAACAGACAGGTGTATACATAAAGCACGCCCGCAACACGGTGAAGTACCCATTAAGATTATTGGTCGTGTTTTTGGGTTGATGGGCTAAGTGAAAACCGTGTCACCGGTGTGAAGACTGTGTACTCCTTTAACGGGTGCTGGTGGCATGGATGCCCCCGTCCTGAGTGCGGAATCGCCGGAGATATCCACGGTAGATCTCCTGCCGACTGTCTTGCATGGACCCGCACCCGCGATCAACTTATAGGGTCCAAGTTCACTCACAAAGTCTTGTGGGAGCATGAATATGATGCACGGATGGAGACAGACGAGGTGTACCGTGAGGAAATAAACACGATCAAGCGTTCAATGGTAAGATCAGAGGCGTATATACAAGTCCTGAGCTGGCCATAGCCGTACGCTATGGGTATAGAATACTGAAGATACATGAGGTGTGGAGGTTTCAGAAGCTACCCAACCTTTTCACACTGTATATAAACACATTTTTGAAGGATAAAGTTGAGGCCTCAGGGTATCCGCGAGGAGTTGACACCGAAGATGAAAAGTCTGCCTATATTCAACGTTACCGCGTCCACGAAAGTATACAACTTGATCGTGCGCAAATTGCAAAGAATCATGGCAAGCGCTCTAGCGCAAAGTTGTGTCTAAACAGTCTATGGGGAAAATTTGCACAGAATACTGGCAAGGGGAACGTTCATTTGGCACAAAGCTATAGCGAAGTCTGGGATTATGCCAACGCCCCCGATAAAGAGGTCATGGAAATCGTGAATGTAGGTAATACTTACATAATAAAGTAGAACAACACTGAATTGGCCACAGATGCCTCAAAGGTTACAAACATTCCTGTAGCCAGCTTCACAACAGCCTACGCCCGAATCAAACTTTGGGGTCTATTGCATTCTCTTGAGGGGAAAGTCTTCTATGCCGATACAGATAGTGTGATATTCACAACGAGGGAGGAAGAATACATGCCTGCTATTGGTGAATTCCTCGGCGAGCTCACTGATGAGATCAAGGATGAGTATGGGGACAACGCATATGCCGATTCTTTTGTCTCAACAGGACCTAAAACTTATGGGGTACGGGTAAGGATAGGGAATGAAACGAAATATATCGTGAAGGCAAAGGGTATCACGCTTCAACCAAACGAATCGACAGGTCGTTAACTTTGATTCGTGGAAGGATCTAGTGTGTTTGGACGATGATGAGGGCGAACGGCCTCCCCAACTAGTTGTAGGCACCCACAATTTTTGGGCGCAGAAGCTGGGGGGCGTGAAGGAACTTATGGGTACAAAGGTGTGCCGTAAAACCTATAGGAAACGTTACCAGTTACCTGGTACCTATGATACCGTACCCTTTGGTTACCATAAACTTTGATGGGTCTATTGCTAACTTATTCATCGCACATATTTGTAAATATATATGTATTGAAAACAATCTTGGATGTGCCTATTGTTAACTTATTTATTGCACGTATTTCTAAATATATACATGCTGATTATTTCGTTTATTAATAAATCATGCATCGACTTGTGTTTCACTTTGCGTGTGTGCGTGTGTAGAGTAAAGTTAACCCCCGCCCACTGTAAGACCGGGGACGTGATTCATCCCGTAGCCTGAACAGACCTCTGTCCCCGCGTTCTCACTTGACCTCTGTATACCCTTGAGCTCAGACGTGTATTCTCTCCCGCGTAGAAGAAAATGGCCACCTTTAATATCGCGTGTTCAACATTTATGAAGTGGTATACAGTAAAGGGCGTAGATGTAGTGGACACTGAAAAACTCCCTATCCCAGCCTCCTTTGACTCTTTTAAGGATGCATTGAATCGTGCGAAGGGTCAGACTATTCAAATACTCTACGGATATTCTGGCGAGGGGTTGTAGGATTTCGCAGTACAGACGATGTACTGAAGTATGTTGTAGAACTAAGCTTTATAAAGAAGAAGCGGCACGCTCAGAATCTAAACAACAGTTATGGGTAGTGAGCCTTGTGGATGAGTGGTGTGATAAACGGTATTATATCATGCTACACCATGTCGATTACTCATACCCTACGACTGAAAATGTGAATCTCGTTGTCATGGACAATCTTAAATATTTTTACCACTACATTAATATATATCTTGATGAGGTTTGTAGTGAGGTTGTGGCTAAAGGGTTATGTGAGTTTTTAACAGATTTTAGAGATGAGTATCTCCTGTTAAATAAAAAGCCTAAATATAAACATATGTTTCTCTCTAACAGCGCCCCGCAGTGTGAAGATTTTTTGGATAGATAAAACATTATAAAATGTGCCTAGTTCATTAAATTTACCCTGAGGGAAACTGCTGGCGTATTCGGGGAAGTGGTAGTGATAAAACGCTAAAACCGAAATTATTTCTTGTACCGGAAAATTTCTCAAATTTATACCCAGTATAATGGGGTACAACAATTCATGTTGGGCCAGCTCCGCACAGGTTTCATTAGATTATGGTGCGACTCGCACCTCACGGATCATACGGGTTCGGACAAACCCATTCACGTATCATCAGGGTGAATCAACCGCCCATCGAACCATTCCTGCCTACCTGCTTGCCTCACACGGCTCATAGTCTTCTCAGAGCTTGCTCCGAGTGGATGTGCCATAGTCATCTCGAGCTGTGTGAATACAATGGAACTCCCTTTGAGAAGCATTCTCAAAGCCTCGTACGACGTCTCCGTGACGAAGTCGTTGCGTGTGTTCAGGCGGGAAACCGGCACCATTAACTGTGTGCTTGAAACGAACAGTAGACCTGCGAGCAAGCGCAACGTTATTTATTTAAATCTTGAGGAGATGCATAAAATCTTCGCGGTAGTTGAGAGGTGGGCTGAGGACCGCTATAAAATACCAGCTGACGTAGGTAAAATAAGAGAGGTGATTAGTGAAGCCTCCTCATATACCGTTGTTTGTACATTGAGTGTAAATAACAACCAACCATGCGTTGATATACGACTGATGTGGAAGAACACAGCTGATAATGGCGTTCTTGTTCCTACACGAAACCGTTTCATCCTCGACAGAATGTTTGAGATCGTTGGATTCCGTAAGCTGAAGCCTATATATTAGACACGTATCTCAGACATGCTTTACTTTGACACAATACTTGAATACGCTTACACCGCTCTGCTCGACAGATTTGTTGAATGTAGG
>JAJOZX010011769.1:0-57500 GCA_023014485.1 Bathynomus jamesi | reverse complement strand
TATCACATCCATGCGATCTACCATTCCTATGTTAGAACGGTATCCATGTTTGTACCATCAGACGAATGACCCTTTAATTTTATTTCCTCAGAGTACAAAGAAGACAATCAACGGTTTAGATTGTTTTAGATTTTACCAAAATTACTCCCATTTTCTCTTTTTCCAAATTGTCATAGAAACCATAGTAATAAATCTGAACCCCACTCACCTACTTATAAATCTTATCAGATTATGCATGCCAATTAAATGTGGCATGGTTTAAACCAGGAGTGGAGAACCTTTATTGTGTGGCGGGAGAATTGTAGCTTTAAAAATAGTTTGGGACATAATTAAGATGTAAATAGTGTATGACTTTAACTAATCAAACTATCAGCGGGCAATTAAATTACACTAATTTAATTACATATTATGCCCGCGGGTCGCAGGTTCCCCACCCTGGACCCTTGTTTGTATTTCTTTGCTCAGTTACCTAGTTCATCCCCAAATACACCAAATTCATGTAAGAGTATATATTTAATTAACAGTTTATTAATTAATTAATTCAGTAAATATATTTAATTAATCAGAATTAAATAACTATAACGTATTAATTAGGATTAAACGTATATTGTATAATGTGATGGACTATGACGTCATAAAGTAAATTAATTCCTCTCGCATTTGTCGTACCTTGACATCTTTTTATTCAGTGCATAACTTCCCCATTATTTATACAGGGTGATGCATAAGTGTGTTCATAAGTCGCAGGGTGTATTCTTGAGACAAAGCAAAGGTTTCGAAAAAAAAACTCCTAAAGATTTTTTATATTTTATGTAAGGTGCCGACCAGCCCCCTTTTATGGAAGTGCCGATGAGCCCGCCTCATATCACCACCCATTCCCCCCCCCTCTCTCTCTCTCACTCTCTCTCTACCTACCCGCTTATCCTAAACTACCGCTAACCACCATTCCCTCACGTGTTCATACTCACTCATTTTGCGACGTGCTGAGGCATGCATTCAAAAAGTAGGAAAAAATTTCGAACATTTACTTTAATGAAGCAAATGTGTCACACTGTGTATTTGCATAAAATGTAAAAAAATCTTTAAGGGTTTCATTTTCTGTCGCGTGCTATAGCTCGAAACCTACGGGTTTCTCGACGTATGTTTATATGGCCATTTTTCTTTACGTTTGTCAGTATCATCATCTGTTTCATTTTCACTTTCTTCGATTCTCTTGTTTTCCAAAACGGCTTCTATGTTGTCATGTACATCTATCTCTTCATCGCCAGAATTGAATCCCTCAAAGGGCTCATAATTTGGATCTTGTACGGAATCATCGTCATCCAAATCAGAAATTTCATCTTCAGTCTCCATTTCTTTTCCACATCTTTTTCCATTTCTGCTGCAGATAGTTTTCGTTTGTTACTAATTTTATTTGCCTGTTTTATAAAAGGGTAAGGCCTAAAATAACTGTAATAAGTAATCTGAAATATTATTTACCTGAAGTGAAAATAGAAATGTAGTAAAAAAATTTTTTGTGTAGTATGAAGATTTTGGTGAAATTTTTTGAAAGGGTGACGTCACCCAAATATGGGTGACGGCACCCATATGTGACTGACATGCCTCCTAAAATGTAATTGTCACCACAACTAAAAACTATCATTATTACCAAACTTTTCATTTATTGCACCTGAAATCAATATCATACCAATTTTTAGACTTCCTAGATACAAATTAATTTAAAAAAAAAATTTTTTTTTGCCCCGGGTGACGTTTTACTGATATGGGCTTGGCAGTCAATGTGTTATGAAAAATTGATGCATTTTCCTTTTCAAAAATTGTGCAAGAAGGCATTATAGTAATAAGCGTGGCAATTATAATATATGAAGTCAGTGGAGGAAAATCTGGAGAGAAGAGATGTGGTTTGACCCACATTCCAATGTAGCCAGTTTGCGGTCAGCTCGAAGGCTCAGAATTTATACATTTTTTTCCAGAGACGCTTTCAAAGAAGGAATGAAATGAAATGAAATGAAAAGGAAATGAAATGAAAAGGTTTATTGGCAGACTATAGTCCATATGACAATAAACACTTTAGGTGAAGTTAGTTAAAATAATTAGTTCTTTCGCTGTTTATTGTTTATTTTATATATATATATATATATATATATATATATATATATATATTATATAATATATATCTATATATATTATATTACTGATTGCTCACCCCAACGAAAAAAATTGTACGAAAATGAAAGACATATAGAAAGGATTGTCAAAAGTAAATAGACAGAACGACGTTTAAATAAATTACTTCTTTTACTGTTTATTGTTTTTCTTATATATATATATATATATATATATAAGGTAAGGAGAAAGTCGGTCATTATTTAATACAATTGTGCGTATATATTTCACCTGAACTATTGTTTTGATGATTATACGTTTCGTATTTCTTATATTATTTTTTATTTTATTTTTTGATCATTCCAGCGTATGTATAGGAGTGTATATTTATCTTCTATATATTTCCAATAAATCGTCTGAATAAACAGAATGATGTAATGGTGTTTTATTTATTTCGGACAAGAAAGGATTGTCAAAAGTAAATAGACAGTATACATTCTAAGGTTTTAGAATAAATGAAAGCGAATGGTAAATTGAATATTATTCTTAGAAAATATGTTACTGGAACGATTTCTTTTGTTAATATTGGGTTTCGATTAAATAATTAGCTCTCTTTCTGAACAACATTAAGGAGAAAGTCCGCTTGCTTTTAATAAATAAAAACATTATTTGGTAACTCGTGTGAATTAAAATAAATGGCGATATCTGCCAACTCTCCCTAATAAGATACATCTCAACATAATGAATAAAAACATTATTTGGCAACTCATGTAAATTAAATAAATGGTGGTATCTAGCAACTCACCCTAATAAGGTATACATGAACAATTAAAATAAATGCTCTCTGGTAACCCCCTCCATATATAAATAAGTGATATCTGGCAACTCACCATCCTCTATATGGACGCTCATAATGATGCGGACTCCGGTGGAATAAAGAACTTTCTCTCCTTCCTTGTTAGGTTAAGACTTAGGTTAGGTTTCCCTTTGGGGGGTTGAGGACATCCCATCTTCTCCCCCAAAGACCTCCTCCGTCTCTCCTTTCTCTTCCTCTCTTAGGTTAAGGCTACCCCTTTGGGGGAGGTTATCCTCCCTTCTCCCCCCGAAGCTCCCTCCCCTCTCCCTCCCCTCCCCCCTTCATTGCATACCCCCTTCCCCCTTCATTGCATACCCCTTCCCCCTTCATTGCATACTCTTCCCCCCTTCGTTGCGTACCCTCCCTTCGCAACATACCCACACACCCCTTTTCAACATACCCCACCTCCTTTGCAACATTGATCATTACCTCTGCAACATTGCAACATTCTTGCACTCGTCCAATTTGTGCCTATACTACTTGCCACATCTATAATCTTAAACAGAGCTTCCTAAATTTTAAATGTTCTTTTCGGCTAATATGAATCACATAAAGGAGATAAGTGTAGAAACAAAATTTTATAAGTTCTTTTGCTCATATCCCCTCTGGGGAGTGCGTGCCTCGCCCTTTGAGCTGCCGGTTCGGCTCAGGTTCTTTCTTCTTTAATACATAACTCTCTAAACGAGTGTAGTGTTAAGGATTTGTTTTTTAATTACTGTGCATTGTAAAAGAAATCTGATATCTTAAAAGTGATCTATCCTTGTGAAATAAAGAGTGAAAAAGGTAACTCGTCATTTATATCCTTCCACGAGAGAAGCATTCCACTCCCACAACCGACTGAGGGAGGGAACGCCATTGACCGAAGGTATAAATTGTTTTCCGTAACTCGCAATCAGATTAAATTGGAAAACAAGAACCATGGACGTCAGCAGTATAAACTTCATTGTCGGTGCAAAGAAGCGACATACTGAGAATACCTTAAACAGTAGGAGAAGGTGTAATGAAGAACATCATCATCCGCCAACATAATTATATATATATATATATATATATATATTGTATATATATACATATAACCTTTGGTTAGCTTCCGCCCGAATTGTTCATTCTGACGAAGGTCAAGCTATTCACTCCACCTTAGACCTACCGTTTAACGTGGAATCCGAACCACGCTCCATCAGCAGCCCAGCGTCTTAACCACTAGGCCACGTAGGGTACCCATTTATCTACCAACCACTTTATTGTGTGGAAGGATGAACATCTAGGTTTTGCTGCGCGCCGGCTGCCGTCGGGTCTCGAACCCGGGGCCGATGGTTTTGTAGTCAGCAACGCTAACCACTACACCACCACCACCACTGCACCATACTCTATGTATATACACACACACACACACAATTTGTGGTTACGAAACAACTACATATCTCTAAGGCGTAAAGCGAAAAGTGTAATAAAAAAGTCCAAGCGCGAATTTGAAATCTCCATAGCTCGTGACGGTAAAGAAAACCCCAAGCGATTCTTTCAATACGTCAATAAAAGAAATCCAGTAAAAAGCGTCTTGGGACCTTTGAAAAATGTAAACGGAGATCTAGTTTCTGAAAACAAGAAAATGGCTACCTTGCTAAACGAATTTTTTACGTCAGTTTTTACTATAGAAGATGTAACGAATATCCCTATGGTCATAGACATAATACCCTTTGATAATGGTAATATTTTGGATAATATAGTGGTTAGTGAAGGGGAGGTAATGCGCTATATTGATAAAATGAAAACGCGTAAAACACCGGGGCCGGATTCCATATATCCCATACAACTAAAAGAATTAAAAGATAGCATTGTTGTGCCGCTAACAAAGATTTTTAATGCGTCTATTTCTGAGGGGTGCGTACCAGATAATTTCAAGTTAGCAAACGTAACACCTATCTTTAAGAAAGGCGATAAAGGTGCGGCAGGAAATTATAGGCCAATCAGTTTAACGTCTGCTGTAGGTAAGCTACTGGAATCAATAATTAGGGATCGTATAGTCGAACACTTAGAATTACATGAACTAGTTAGAAATACGCAGCATGGTTTTAGGCGAAACAAATCTTGCTTAACTAATCTTTTAGAATTTTTCCAAAGCGTGGTTCACGTTTACGATAGACATCGGGCGGTTGATGTAGTGTATTTAGATTTTCAAAAAGCGTTTGACACCGTGCCGCACAAAAGACTCATTGAAAAAACTAAGGCTCACGGAATCAGGGGTGTAGTAATAAATTGGCTAGAAGAGTGGTTGCGAGGTAGGAAACAGAGGGTGGTCGTTGATGGAGCTGAGTCGTGTTGGGCCAATGTAGCGAGTGGCGTTCCTCAGGGTTCTGTATTGGGCCCCTTGCTTTTTCTTATATATATTAACGATTTAGATGTCGGCCTAGTCAGTACAGTTTCAAAGTTTGCGGATGACACGAAGCTGGGTGGTAGGGCGACTAATGACGAAGATAGAGGTAAAATCCAGGAAGATCTGAATAAAATCGTTGATTGGTCAGTCACATGGTAAATGAGATTTAACGTGGATAAGTGCAAAATTTTGCATATAGGTTCGCGTAACGGTAATTTTACATATAGTATGTCAGGGAAAGAGTTAACAAGCGTAGAGCAGGAAAAAGATTTAGGAGTTATAGTCACTGGTGATTTAAAAGTAGCGAAACAAAGTACAGCAGCGATCAATAAGGCGAACAAAGTGTTAGGTTTAAAAGCTCGGAATTTTGAGTACAAATCGCGCGATATTACAGTTCCTCTTTATAAATCATTAGTTAGACCCAATTTTGGAATCCGCATATGTGCAAAAATATAGACAAATTCGAAAGAGTTCAAAGACGAGTAACTAAGATGATTCCGTCAATTAGATCAAAGTCGTACGAGGATAGGCTTAAGGAGTTAAAATTGACTACACTCGAGACTCGGAGGCTAAGGGGTGATCTAATCCAGGTGTTCAAAATTATGAATGGGTTCGATAATGTAGATAGAGATACCTTTTTCAAAATATCTCAATATAATAGGACTAGGAATAACGGGTGTAAGTTGACAAGTAGAAGGTTTGAGACAACAGTTGCCCAAAACTTTTTCACGCACAGAATAGTAAATAGCTGGAATAGTTTGCCGGTAGAAGTAATTAGTAGCACGTCTATAAACATGTTTAAAAATCGATTAGACGCATATGTTGATAGATTGGGTATAGTTTAAGTTAGTAAAATTAAGGCTTTGTGGGGATAGATCCCACAGCTCAACACAAGTGTTGTGGGATATAGGGAGGCAGCATCTTGGGTCAGGGATACTCTCTGTCCTTACACACCCCATTTAAAGAGATTCCTCTGCCGAGCGGTGCCCCCCATAGTACTGTGAGGTACTGAAAAACTCATGATCTTCACTTGCCCCACAAACACCTTTAAATGGGAGACCCAAAATGGGTGCACACACATTTCTACATTACTGTACAGTCTTTACAGCCACACCTACACTTTTCCTCCTAAGTATATATATTGTAATGTATATGGTGGTAAATTTTGACTTGGTCCGCAATCGATATGGATCGTGACTTATTTTTGGTTGGATGGATACCGTAATGAAATTGCTGTATCCTTTGGATCTGATGTATTTGCATGTCGGTTATAAATAGATATAGAGTGTAACATATTTGTGGATAGTAGTCTATTATGACTTGATCCTCTGGATCCAGAGATTCTATCTTTAGTTTTAAATCGATAATTAATTAGTTTTAAATTGATAATTATTTAGTTTCGTAAAAATTGGTCGTTGCCAATGTACAGGCAGTTTTTACATAAATTTCTTATGTTCTTGTGGTTCGGAACCCACGTAAAATTGTAGGTCCCCTCCGCCACCACGGAGAACATACACAATACACAATTACGAACACAGTTAGGTAGACCAGCCATGAGTGGATCCTAGGGTCTTTGTTGGTCTGAAACATTATAACATTATTATAACATGGGTTTCGGTCAGGCAGATCATGCCTATCACAACTAATAGAACACTACAACAACATTATTGATGCACTGGAAAGTAATGAAAATTATGATGTAATATACACAGACTTTGCAAAGCGTTCGACAAGTGTGACAATGGAATCATAATACATAAACTGAAATATATGGGAATGGCAGGAAAAGTAGGGGAATGGATATATAATTTCCGGCGGAAAGTCGTTACAGTACAAGGAATATCTTCATCAGAATCAGAGGTCCTCAGTTCAGTACCACAAGGAACAGTATTAGCTCCACTACTCTTCATAATCATGCTAACTGACATAGGTGAGGACGTTACCAGAGACAGCACAGTAACATCCTTTGCCGATGACACAAAGATCAGTAGAAAAATAAGAAACCCAGAAGATACAGGATCTCTACAAACCGACATAAACAGAATCTACAAGTGGATGGAAGACAACTGTATGAAGTTTAACACTGATAAATTTTAGCTGTTACGGTACGGAAAAGGGGAGGACCTAAAATCCATGGAATATTATACCCCAAATGGACAGGAAATTCAGAGAAATTCTAAAGCAAGAGATTTATGGGTTGTAATGACTGATGATGCGAAATTTGAAACACGAAATAAAATAGCAGTAAACAAAGCAACGAGAATAACTGGGTAGATACTGAGAACCTTTAAACGAAGGGATAGGAATATAATCATTCCTCTACTGAAAACACTGATCATACCCAAATTGGAATACTGCTTGGTCCTAACATGCCCATGTAAAAAAGAAGACATTAGACAACTAGAAGGGATTCAGAGAAACTTCACAGCCAAGATCAAGGGGTGCAAAGAACTAAACTATTGGGAAAGGTTACACGAATTAAACCTATATTCATTGGAAAGGAGGAGAGAGAGATACACCATTATTTACACTTGGAAAATAATAGAGAAACTAGTCCCTAATTTTACTGTGAACCCTATAACTCCCCAAACAACTGTGGAAAGTAGGAAAGGAAGACTGTCGTGTTCCCAAATTAAAGGCTAGACAGGGAACAACCTTAACCCTGAAAGAAAATAGTTTTGTAGTGAGAGGACCAAAACTATTTAATCAATTGCCCAAACACCTAAGGAACACGAGCGGTGTTGCGGTGGTCATCTTCAAAAGAAGATTAGAACAGAACAATCCCCGATGAGCCGGGCGTACCTGGCTATGTGAGGTGGAGAGTACAAGAAACCAATTCATTACTTCACCAGGCCAACTCAAGAGAAGTGGCGACAAGTTTGACCTTCGTGAAATGAGGAATCATCGCACGGAACATTTGAAAGGTTGAAAGGTATATATCGTAAATCAAATTGCAAAGTAAGGTGAATGAAATGAAATTAGAAATAAACATTATGAAAAATACAGCGCAGAAATCTATCACCCTCTTTTCCGATAAACAAATCTAAAAATAAATGTCTTCCAACTGATAGTGATATTTACACATCTGTCCTTCAGTTATTCAATGTAGAAACGGATATATTTATACAAACTGAACTCAGAATCATGTCAGAATATTTATATGTTCTTAAAATAGAAAGTATCAATTACACCAGTCTGCAGGAAAATCGATTTCTTTATTTTGAGTTGTGATTCTGAAGCAGTTCGCTGCACTGAATTAAAAAATGCTACCAGTTTTTTCTATCACCCACAGTTTTAAAGTTATTAGCAAAACAAGTTTGGGGCGTTTTGTAATTTTTTACCTTTTTTATCTTTAATTAATTTCGTTTTTTCATATTTTTCTGATAGATAATTCTAACATTACGTCTTTAAAATTTTAATAATGGCTTCTAGAGGATGTACCCATAGTCCAGACATATTTTGTTATATTTGTGGTCGGTATGTTGTTGTAAAACAAAGGACAAATGTAACGACCTTCATTAAGAGAGCTTATCATGCTTATTTTGGAATTAAATTAGGAGATCAAGACAAAAGTTGGGCTCCACACAAGGTTTGTCTTACGTGTGTTGCGGCACTAAAGAATTGGAGCAAAGGTAAAAAGAAAAGTTTGCCATTTGGGATCCCTATGGTATGGCGCGAGCCTAGAAACCATACCGACGACTGCTACTTCTGTTCTTGCAATGTTAAAGGTTATAATGCAAAGAATAAAGAGAGCCTTCAATACCCAAGTCTTCCATCTGCAATAAGGCCGGTACCCCATGGTCCAGAAGTTCCTATTCCCCGCCCACCCGAGAGTCTGGATCAATACAATTCAGATTCTGATTCAGCTCCAAATCCAGACAATGATGATGTTTATGAACAGCCAACAGCTGACCGAGATCCTCCTAAACCATTAACCCAAGCCGAACTAAATGACTTAGTCAGGGATTTGAATCTGCCTAAGGACTCTGCAGAACTTTTGGGGTCTAGATTGCAGGAGAACAATTTATTGGCATCCGACACATACTTCGCTTGGTACAGAAATCGTGAGAAAGACTTCGTGCCTTTTTTTCGAGGAAGATGGTCTCTTGGTATTTTGCAAGGACATCACAGGATTAGTGTGCAAGCTAGGCATCGAATACCAAACCAGTGACTGGAGGTTGTTTATAGATTCCTCTAAAACCAGTCTAAAAGGAGTGTTACTGCACAACGGTTACAAATATGCATCAATCCCAGTGGCCCATGCTACTCATTTAAAAGAGACCTATGATAACATGAAACTGCTTCTGGAAAAAATTCAGTATCAAAATCACAGATGGATATTGTGCGGGAATCTCAAAGTCCTTTGCATGTTACTTGGGCAGCAATCAGGATACACTAAGATGCCATGTTTCATCTGCGAATGGGATAGTCGAGCACGTGACCAGCACTGGAAGAGGAAAACTTGGCCTCCTAGAGAGAATCTTACTCCAGGATCAAAGAACATTTTACATGAACATCTAGTTGAACCAATAAAATCCTCCTACCCCCTTGAACATTAAGTTAGGCTTGATGAAGCAGTATGTCAAAGCATTGAATAGAGAAGGTGAGTGTTTCAAGTACATTTGTTCAAAATATCCAAAGATTAGCTACTAGAAAATAAAGGAAGGTGTTTTTATAGGTCCTCAGATTAGAAAGTTATTGACAGACGATCATTTCCTGAACACAATGACCAATAAAGAAAAAGAAGCATGGAAGATATCAAGGAAGATGGCATACAAATATGATGGCGGATTACTGCTGGTGTCTGCAACGAGATCAGCCTAACGCACAGCATAAGAAAACATCAAAGAAGCACCGGTTTAGTCGTCATTAGTCAGATCTACCTTCGTAGTCTTAAGTCTTTGGAATAAGTCCTGAAATGTTTGGAAGTAAAGAAGGTAAATATATTTTGTTTCTTTCAGTTATTTTTTTATTCTTTCATAAACAAGCAATATGCTTGTCCAAGAGCTAGGAGCTATTTAATTTTGCTTTAATTAGGTTTTACTCTATCACCTAAAGATTTCGTGTTACAAGGGGTGTTGTAATACCCCATCTGTCCCCAAATGTTAACCACCCATTGATGGGAGGGGAGAGAGTATTTTGCTGGGAACGGGACTGGTTGTTATATATATTTACCCTACATTATTATGTAAGCGTTACTGTAGTCTATAACAACAAAATTTATGGTTTAGCATGTGCAATCCAATGTTGGTCTCGATAAGATGGTTCACATTTGGGGATAAATGGTGGATTTATGACACACCCTGTAGTAAGAAAACCATACGTGATATGGAAAAACTAACTATATTTTTGAGATCAGCGCACTCAAATTATATAGAATCACCAACTAGTTTTAAAAATCGATCGACAAATTTTCAAATGTGTACTGGTGTTATCTGATGTTCTTTTTTAATTTCAGGATATATATATATATATATATATATATATATATATATATATATATATATATATATATATATTTCCTTAGTGAGCGGAGGCAAATCGTTACAGTACAAGGAGTATCTTCATCAGAATCAGGTCCTCAGCTCGGCACCACAAGGAACAGTATTAGCTCCACTACTCTTCATAATCATGCTGACTGACATAGATGAGGACGTTACCAGAGACAGCACAGTAACATCCTTTGCGGATGACACAAAGATCAGTAGAAAAATAAGAAACCCAGAAGACATAGGATCTCTACAAACCGACATAAACAAAATCTACAAGTGGACTGAAGACAACAATATGAAGTTTAACACCGAGAAATTTCAGCTATTACGGCACTGAAAAAGAGAAGACCTAAAGTCCATGGAATATTGTACCCCAAATGGACAGGAAATTCAGAGAAATTCCAGAGCAAAAGATTTAGGGGTTGTAATGACAGATGATGCGAAATTTGAAACACAAAATAAGATAGCAGTAAACAGAGCAAAGAGAATAACGGGTCAGATATTGAGAACCTTTAAACGAAGGGATAGGAATGTAATGATTCCTCTACTGAAAACCCTGATAATACCCAAATTGGAATACTGCTCGGTCCTAACATCCCCATATAAAAAAGAAGACATTAGACAGCTGGAGGGGATCCAAAGAAGCTTCACAGCCAAGATCAATGGGTGCAAAGAACTAAATTCCTGGGAAAGGTTACGAGAACTAGACCTATATTCACTAGAGAGGAGAAGAGAGAGATACACCATTATTTACACTTGGAAAATAATGGAGAAACTAGTCCCTAATCTTACTCTGAATCCCATAACTCCCCAAACAACGGTGGAAAGTAGAAGCGGTAGACTGTGTCGTATTCCCAAATTGAAGGCGAGACAGGGACATCCTTAACCCTGAAAGAAAATAATTTTGTAGTGAGAGGACCAAAACTGTTTAATCAGTTGCCCAAAGACCTAAGAAACACGAAGGGAGTTGCAGTAGAAATCTTCAAAAGAAGACTAGACGCCTAGCTCAGAACAATCCCCGATGAGCCGGGCGTACCTGGCTATGTGAGGTGGAGAGCGCAAGAATCCAACTCACTACTTCACTAGGCCAACTCGAGAGGAGGGGCGACAAGCTTGACCTTCGCGAAATGAGAAATCATCGCGCGGAACCTTTGTAAGGTCATAAGGTAAGGTTATATATATATGTGTAGTGACCAACTGAAGTTGACAGAGACGTTTGCAAACATCTATGCAATATTCCATCAACACAATTAGCGACATAACTCATGAACTCAGACATGATCAAGATGACGTCACACAAGCATGCATAAGATGACGTCACAGCGCGGGAAGACCTCAAGACAACTGGACGCGGCTTTGCAGCATCTTCTCTCTCTCAGATCAACCAGTGACATCAGAACTTTCGCAATGTAAACATCATTCGTGCGGGCCCCATCGGCCCCGTTTCATTCACCTAACTTTATATAAAGACTAATCAGGCATTACCTCGCGCGTTATTATTTCAAGTGTACACATAATTACAACTGTAAACGACATGTTTCTGTCTCATTCATAAACCATTTATTTTTGTGTAATCATTAATGCAACTGTAAACGACATGTTTTTGTCTCATTCATAAATCATTTATTTTTGTGTAATAAAGGAAGAAAACTCATTCTATCAATCAACCTAACTAATAACTTAATTAATAACATTCCTTGAGCTAAAAGATCTTGTGACCTCGGCCCAAGCATTTAACTATCATTAACTATAAATAACAACCATGAAGCAAAAATATATCTAACATCGGTGAGTGGTCACTTAGGTGCATCCACAACGCGTTGTGGCTGTTTTTTTTCGCTCACTGAGCGATTTCGATGTTTGGGCGTAACATATATATATATATATATATATATATATATACAGAGTGAAGTAAAACGTATAGCACAGAGGAGGTTTCCTCCAGCCTAGTGTAGGCCACGTCCCAGACAACCTTCTTACCACAACACTATCCAGGCAACAAAAATTTTCTTTCATGTGAAACCTGTGAGCATATCTCATTTTATTATGTGCTTTTTCACAAAAGTATTTATTATTATTATATAGAACTAAGGCAAGCGGGGCCGAAACCCTTTTCTGCGCTAACACATTTTACTTCAGTTTCCGTATTAACATCAATTTACAGTTATTGGAGTTCGATCTCTCTCTCTCTCTCTCTCTCTCTCTCTCTCTCTCTCTCTCTCTAATCTGCTACTTGGCAGATGCCTTTCAATTTGAATAAATGTAAGGTAATGCACATCGGCTACAAGAACCCAAAAACAGATTACTCTCTTGGGAAGGAGCTTGAGAAAGACTTAGGAGTTTATATTAGCAATGAAATCAAACCGTCAAGCACTATGCAGAAGTCAAAATGAGGGCCTTAAAAATACTAGGCTATATTAAAAGACGGTTCCAATTTCGAAACAAGGAGATTGTAATGTCGCTTTACAATTCACTAGTTGGACCTCAACTCGAGTGTTGTGTGCAGCTTTGGTCTCCGTCCCTAAGGAAGGATATAGAAAGGTTGGAAAGGGTGCAAGCAAGGACCACAAAATTGATTTCTTCAATGAGATTGCAAAACTATCAATGAAGATTAGAATGCTTAACACTAGAACTATAGTCCAGGCAATTTGTAGTTAGACCTGGGCAAAATTGCTTCAGAAGCTTTCTAAACTGTTTCCAGCTCAGGAACCATTGCCGAATAACATATCCAAAATCCGACAAAATTGGACCCCGGGAACACCCCCAAAAATGAAATTCAAAATGGCGGACTCGATGTTTCCTACGAAAAAAAAAATATATATAATTTACGCTTTTATTTATAGAGATACATTTGATGCTTTTTCTTTCAGTTGTAATGTTTTAAATAATTCAACAATATACAACACAACCAGTTATTACGCAAATATAATGTTATATAGCTTTTTACAGATTTTTATAATCAATAATACAACAATTATTTTTTCCCAGTTTCAAGTTATGTTCATTACAGAAGAAGTGATACCTGGTCACAAACATACAGAAATTAATCCTCTTCATCACTATCATCGGATAGATTACCGGTACTTGGGTTGTTATCGCAACCACTGATTTGGCACTCGCCACAAGCGGCTGAACAGGGCATTCCATTACGCTTGCATCCACATCTTGAAGTAGCACATTTCGTCTTGCAGGAGCAGCGGATCATGTTGAGTAGATAATTTGGAGCTGGTGGCTTGTCGCAGGCTGTAGGGTAGTAGGAATTATTCTTTACATACCAACCCCACTGTTCTGCATCGATCTTCTCTTCTGTAGACTTCCAGATTAGTATTTGAAAGTATGTGCGAAAGCTGTGGTACTTTGTGGACGATCGGTAGGTGGCAAACGTTCGGGTGTAACAAAAGATTTAGCTGTAGCTACCTTTTCAACTAACATTCGATGACGTAGTGCGTTAGTGGATTCAAGTGTTTGGCAGCCATACAACAGAAGCATTGCCTTTCTTCCAGCGGCTTCAATGTCAGAGTGTTGGCAACAATCAGAACAGAATGTATTTGCAACTGAACGGAGTTCAGCCACCTTCATCAGTGTGTCGAATGCTTTGGCTTTACCGATCGAAAAAATTCTGGATGTGCTATCACAGCCCATGAAAGCATGCACAAACAGGAGATACTTGCAGATGTCATTGCCTAACAATGATTGAATGCTGAGAATATCATACACAGGATTAGGAGATGGTCCCCGTCTTATATCGCTGCGATAGTACAACTTGAAACCACTGTCCTTGGCATGGTACAGAAGGAGAATCAGCAAGTCGGTGTCTTCCCCTATTACTGTTGTAGTTGCATTTTCTGATGAGGAAACTGCTGCACGAACGATGTCCACATCAGCATCCCCATCTGCGTTGTGAACAGTACACCCGTGCTTCTTCAACATCTCACCTACGAGGGAAATAAATGCTTGCTTGTTGTTTTCATTAGCCAAGAAGTGTTCCTTCTGGCCAACAAACTTCATGCTTGGATTGAGATTCACATTTCTGCTTGTCTTGGTGCTGCGTCTTCTGTGGGTCATGTCCTTGATCGTAGGAGAGCTGCTGTAGCCATCAAAAACAATGATTGCTTTTCCATATGTTTTCAGAGTGAAATCGGCATATGAGTTGGCGATGCTGTCATATGTTTCATCTTGACGCCAGGAAACACGATGTAGTAGAGATCCACCACCCAATACGTACTGGTCTGTGCACTGAATTTCTTGAACTTCTTCCATGCGTAAAGTGTCAGTGTATTTGATTATTGCATGAGCTAGCTGAGACTTATCGGGTTTCCTCAAGATACTTCGTGATTCGAACAATGCAGGAGGATATGCACACAGTTCGTAACACATGACATCTTCAAGATTCATGTCTCCGCCAGTGGCAACAGTCATCATTCTCTGAAACAGTAGTGCAGGATCTACTTCTATATCTGAAGCATCAGTGATCACAACGGCAGAAGCAGATCCTAGTGTTTTCACTTTGTCAGATCTTTTGGCAAAATATGTAAAGGCTTGTTTCCCAATCATTTTTACGACAATGTTCGTACCGATTGAATGCAATTGATGAACGTTAACTCCAGGATCAGCAGTTAGCCCTGTTACAATGTTGCAGAGACCCGAGGTAGGATGGAATGGGGATAAAGATTCCAGACGTTCAAGTACTTTCTTCATGTCATTACTGTCCCTGATTTGTCTACTTCCCCTCATTTCCTTGTGCTGTTCACTACTTTCCAACAAAACTCTGGTGTATTCCTGCATTGCTAAGTTATAAGTGGAACACAGAGGCATAGAAAAGAGCCACGTTGTCCTTTGGATGTCTGTAAATCCACTTCCGCGTGTCAGTCCGCCTCTGCTTTTCAGGGAACGCATTAGTACTTGTTCTATCACCAGGTCTGTGTCGAGTCCGGCCCATAATCTGTCGCTTCTTCTTACCACAAACTTACCTTCCTGGAACATTTGTTAACGGCTGGATTTTCAGAAGGCAAACTTAACATTTTCTGCAGGTACAGGTATATCGATTTCAGGTAATTGTGATGTCCGGCTGCTGCAATTATGGGGATGGTCTCCAGCATAGCTTGCAAGTGCAAATCCCACGAGCCGGTTCTGTCTGCTGTTATCAAGGAACGTGCAATGTTGATCATTCGCTGATATTCCAACCAGAGTTGACTTGTTTGCGAAGTAGATTGTAGGTCAGTTTTCTTCGCATCCAAAGTGGTAGCAATCTGAGACAATGCATTTGAAGATTCCACATCCTCAACTGATTGTTTGGCGGTCATAACATCGTCGAGCAGGTCACAAGCTTCCTTATGGAGGTCATGAGGAGTTCCATCTTCATTACGAGGGAAAACGTCTGCGACTACTAAGGTACTAAGAGCTGCATCTACTATCATATGACCACGTATCGCTCTTGAAACAGCTTTTCCAGACATCATGTGTTACACGGCATTTGGTCAGTATATTTCTTGAAGTACTTCAGACAATCCTGAACCATTCATAAGAGTACCGACTGCTCCCAAAAGATTCATCAGAGTGTGAAATGATCCCAGCATTAAAACAATGTCCTGCAGGTCTCTCTGTTCATTGATGATTTGGGAAGCTTTCCAGAACAAAGGCTGATCAAAGGTAATAATGCATGGGACTTTTTGATCGCGTGCTATCTTGCTCAAATATAATAATGTCGAAAATATGCAGGTCATGTCAATTGGCGACATATCTATGATGGGAAGGAACGTGATCGACGCCACACCTGGATGTGAGACACTTGATCCACCGTGAATTGCCTGCATTGTTCCGGACCAACTTGGACCTGATCTTTCTGCTGAAGATATCTGCCAGAGAAGACTAAGTCGACTTATGGTGGCAGTGGGTACTGGAAGTTCGCGGAATGAGATGTCCCTCAACATGCTTCTCGCGTGTCTATATTCCCTAATGTCAACGGTTGCAATCTTCTTAATGTCATTGTCACCAACATTACGCCTGTGAATAGAAGGGTGGATCTTGATCTTCGGAGTTATTGCGGCAATCATACCCATTCCATGAAAGGTATTCTTCCCATCCAAAGTGCAGACATCATGATCGACGTTATCTGCTGCTAGAAGGACTGCAGTGTTTTCATCAACAGTAAAAGAGCCAGACCCACTTGCCAGCGCCGCGTTTGTTTCGAATCTTGTTACTTCTGCATACGACGAACAGTAACCCAGCTGATGGAGAACGTCAATAAGGTACCTTGACCTAAAGTTGTGGTGTAGCTGAACCGACAAACTGATCTGTAGTGGACATAGTAATCCTCTAGGACGGGTTGCTTGCATAATGCTCTGCCCAATTGCACCTATTTTTCTTGAAGCATCCTGTCCCGAAATGCTTTTGATAATAGCAATTTCAGACTGTTGGGAATGTAATCAAGAGCACTTTCTGCAGTGATGTCATTTGGAGATGGATACACATCTTTTCTAGGCGAGTCGACAGACTTGATATCACTTCTGATTATTTTTGCAGCAGCTTCTACTAGGTAAATCTTCTGTAGCTCTATATCTATATCACATTCTTTCGACTTTTTGTGATAATCTATAAGAATTTCATTAGCTGTCTCTCGTAGTGTTACTACATCTGCCTTCCCACTTTCACCTGATATTATGATCTTGTCTCCGTAACGTTCTAAAGCTTTCTCTTCATGTGCCTACGTTCGTAGACAGAGCTCTGACTTCCTTGAAGATATTCCTCCATTTTGGAAATTAGGTCTCCAATCAACAGTTGTTCATCATCATTCTCTTCCAGGTAAGCACAGGTCTGAAGGAATGCTTGGTGTTGCTCTTCATTAGTTGGTCTCCCTTTCTTCGAATCATGATCGTCGGAGGAGTATGCGCGAGGAATGTTTTTTCCACTTCGAAAATTTACGCTGCAGGTGTGATGGTAGACACAATCTGCAGCAGGAAGATCACGAAGATAATACTCCAGACGGCCTTTTACATTAAACGACCATTCATCGCAGCGGCTTTCACAGCACCTTTTTATGGTTTCGGAGAACTCTGTAGTTCTTATTTTGACATGCTCTGATTTGGTTTGTGTTTGGAAAAAAAGTCCACAAAGGTATCACAAAACAAACAGTGAGTAGCACTGGAAAATGCGTATTCATGAAAACGAGCACTTTTCCTTGGTATTGCCTCGGCTGCGGTCTGTCGCTTCTTTATTTCAATGGTCTTTTTATCCGTAAACCTTTTCCTACATACAGTGCCCGCGAAAAGTATCCGATCACCCTTGAAATTTGTATTTTTTACATAAAAAACAATGTTTAAATGTATACTAACCTTATATTAGTATTTTGTCATCTGTCCTTTGGTTTGGATGACTTGTTCTAGACGTTTTGGCATGGATTTAATCAAGTTTTGACAAACTTCCACTGATATTTCCTTGCACCATACCTTTTTGATGGCCTCTTGTAATTTTTCGACTGAGCCAGTGTCGTGGCATTCAACCTTATTTTTTATTATTAGCCACAGATTTTCTATCGGATTGAGATCTGGACTATTACCAGGCCAATCCAAAATATCAAATTTATTGTCAGTAATCCATTTTGTCACTATTTTGGCCCTGTGACATGGTGCACCATCATGCATGTATGTTTTTGTCCTTTGGATTGCCATTGCCATTGGAAGTTTATCCTGTAGCATTGCTAAATACCGTGCACCATTCATAGTTGTGTTCTTCGGAAGAAAATATAAGTTTCCACGCCCATAGTAACCGAAACAACCCCAAACCATCACACTTGGAGGGTGTTTCATTGTCTTTAGGGTGTATTTAGGGTCCATCCTATTTGAGCCAATAGGCCGGCGAACCTTTTTTGGACAACTTCTGAATGTCAAAAATGTCGACTCATCGCTAAATAAAACCTTCTTCCAGTCATCAACAGTCCAATGAATGTATTTTTTACAAAATGCGACACGTTTTTTACGCATTTTTTCATTAATGAACGGTTTCTTAGCAGCATGGCGAGATGGTAATCCGAGTTCTTTTTGGAGCCGCTCCTGGATAGTTCGTTCAGAAACACCAGATAACAAATTATTCATATTAAATTTTATTTCTTTCGCAGTTATTGTTGGGTTTTTCAATACTAAACGTTTCATAAGTTTGTCTGTTCGCGAATTTGTTTTTCTCGGTCTGCCAGATCGTTTTTTAGGGACTGGCGTGGTTAGGCCACCATTGTTCTTAGCCCGTGAAACCCATAAATTAACGGTACTTTGGGATATGTTTAATTCCTTAGCTATCTGTCTCTGTGATTTCCCACATGCATGCAAAGCAACAATAGCACCTCGACAATCACTCTTAAGTTGTTTTTTTAGCACACATTATATATAAATTTTATTTACACCACTTTCAGTAAAAAAAAAAAAAAATCAAGAAATTTACACAAACAGTGAAATCTGACAAATTTGAGACACAGCCACCCGCAACGAAGGCTACCAGAACACTAATTTGAGAATGCGTTGGATAGCTCTCATATCAGCGAGCAACCTCAAAGTTACCAGATGTCGCTAGAACAAATAGAAAGTGAATTACGTGTCTCTGAATATCAAGGGAAAATATTGTATTTTCTTGAGTGATCGGATACTTTTCGCGGGCACTGTACAACGTGAACACTTATTCCAGCTGTTGCAACAACATCGCTTCCACGGCTGCGGCTGGATGCATTTATACCATCTGCTCCTTTTTGCGAGATGTGAACCACTTCCTGTCCGCTGTCCAATTTCTCCTTACAAATCACGCACAATTCTTCAGGGGTCTGCATTCTTGAAGGCGGACGCACACCGAGTCAGCCGTACACCGAGTCAGTCTGAAACAGAAAACACAAATTAATAAACTGTGTTGCAGTATTTAAAAGGAGTACATAATAACAGTTTTAAAGAAAATGACAAGCACAAATACGCAGATTTGATAGTGGGTAGTAGGAATTAAAGAGTTGTATATAATATAAGTTTATAAAGATGTAGCAATGTCCATTCTCACATATACTCCATACAGTATATTTTATTTACATTACGTGACGTCATAGTTTAATACTAGCCGCCTAATACAATTTTTAGTGTCATATAGGTTAATTTAGAAACGAAAATGTGTTTTAAAACATTTTACTGATCAAGAAAAACGTCATAACTCTCTCTACAAAGCGAAATTAAAATTTATTGTATTTCGTAGGAAACTGCCAGTCCGCCATTTTGAATTTCATTTTTGGGGGTGTTCCCTGGGTCCAATTTTGTCGGATTTTGGATATGTTATTCTGCAATGGTTCCTGAGCTGGAAACAGTTTAGAAACCTTCTGAAGCAATTTTGCCCAGGTTGAAGCTATTTTTGCTCTAGATTGCCTGGACTACTACCATGAATTCTGTTTACCTAGAAAGACCTTGCGGTCAATTTTAACCGCTATGCAGGATTTTTTTTACTTATTATTTTTTATTTATTTTTATTTATTTATTTTTATTATTTATATTCATTTTAATTTATTTTTTATTTTTATTATTTATTCATTTTTTTTAATTTTTTTTTTTTATTAAAATCATAGCTTTATTTGAAACATTTTACATACAATTCGTGCACCTTACAACAGTGACTTTTTCTTTATGTCCTGAATGAGTGCCATAGCATACCTTGCCGCATGCTCTGCATTTGTACGTGGATTTGTTTCTGCAGGATTCCACTTGACATTGACGGCGTTTAGGCGCTGGGCTCTGATAACTTGCTCTGGTTCGTCAAGCTCCATTTCATCATAACCTACGGCTGCCTTTGTCTTGCACATTTCAGTTATTAGATCAAGCAGAAACTGTCGGCGTGAGACTCTGGATCCAGTAACTTCACGGTATACAATCCATGCATTTATGCAAGCCAAGTCAAGAATATTGAACCAAATCGCCATTGGCCATCGCCTAGATCCAGTTTTGCTGGTGTGGTACCGGGCCATTTGGTCAAGAATATCTACACCCACTTTGCTTGAATTATAGTACTGCAATGTCTATGATAGCTTTCAGCGGTGAGATTCATCTATTTCAACGGATTTGTGCATTGAACTAAGAAGATAAACATTTTTGGATCTCTTACCTTTATAAATGGTCAGAGTGCAGTCCGATGGTGCTTTATATATCGCAGATGAATAAAGTGGCTTTCCTTTCAATATAGCTTCTCCATCAGGAACTTCCCGTCTCTGTCTTCTGATAGTACCAAGAAGAGTTGTTTTTTCGGCTTTGAATTTCTCAGCCAATTGTTAACTGGTAAAAAAGTTTTCCGTGGTTACATGATAACCTTTCTTCAAGTATGGCTTCATGAGTGATAAACAAACATCAGCTGGAAGATCATGTGCAGCAGCATTACGAGTAAGATCTTTACCAAAATATGGTTTTCCATTGCAAAAGTGTTTCGACTTTGCGTCCACAAGAAACCAAAATTTTACTTCAAATTTATCTGGCTTTGATCCATGTACTGAATGAATGGACATCGAGATTTGCATGGAAAGAGTTGTTCATCAATAGTAAGATCAAAGTTTGGTACATAGCACTTTTGGCAGTTCATTATGAAAGAGTTCCAAATTTCAGAAATTGGACAAAATTTATCTGCCTGTTTTCTTTCTCTGCGGCTGGCAATATTGTCAAATCTCATGTGCTTCATGATCAATTCAAACTTATTCCTACTCATTGTTTTATGAAATATAGGTGGACCCCAGTCTTGATTCCATAATTGTTTCACGGGTGTGTTCTTTGCAACTAAAACACCACGAGCAATTTGGAGGCCTAAAAACTTTTCCAAATCTCCAAGAAGAATGCTGAAACTTGGGTCGTTTAGTTTCCCATGAATTTCAGTGTAGTTTCGAATTGATCGTAACATAGGTTCATCAATAAGCAGTCGAAATGCACTAGGAGGTCTATTTTCTTCAATACCTTGATATACATATGGTGTAGAACCACTTTTCTGCTTGAATACATTTTCAGTAGGAGTTCTGCCTCTCTCTCTTTCACCTGTAATTTTTGTTCATAAGACACCCGCACGAGAAGTAAAGTGTTGCTCGTGCTACTGAATGGAGCCTCATTTTGAAGAACTAAAGGCTCATCTTCCTCCGTCTCATCAGAATCATTTATTTCTTCGATAGGACGTATTGCCTCCTGCAGTTGATCGACGGCATCGTCTTCTTCAGCCATTGAATCATCTGAGGCAAGTTCTTCCTGAGGAAGACGCAGAGCTTCTTCAATCTCAATTCCTTTATTTCTATAACACTGTGCCATTTTATCTGTAAAATGAACAATATATATATATATATATATACATTATATATATATATATATATATATATATATATATATATATATATATATATATATATATATATTATAGTAACACTATCGGCAGACTGAAACAAATGTCACGACAGATCCATAAATCAAGCACTCACCTCCTTTTATGATGCTGGGAAAAGGCACACTGACGTAAAATTTGAGTGGCTTCAGGCTCAGGGTTGCCAGATCAATTTTTTAAAAAGTAGCACAAAAGTTAGAAAAAGTAGCGGATTTTGGTAGAAAGTAGCCCAATAAAGAAATTTATTTTTGAAAACTCAGGAAATATAGAAAGCATGATTTTTATATCATAGTCAAAGTGATTCTTACCTTTAAAAGTTAAAATTCCAACGTATCGAGTATTTCTTTCTCTTCTTCACTCAATTCATTCTCGTATATACTTGAATTATAGTTCAGCATGGCCTTAGTTGGAGAAAAATTATAGCAACAAATATTTTGTTTTTCAAGCGTCATTTTCAGTCTCAATATTGAAGAAAGAAGATGCAGCCCATCCTATTTCGTAGCTTAGTTTTGGTGGATGTTACCCTTACACACTTTACACAAAACTTTCGTATTATCATCTTTTATCTCTTTTACCCATTTTGAAAACTGAGGATCTCGCAGCCATGCTGTCTGAAACTTTTTATCATACTTTGACCACTTACTCATTGTAATTTTAAAGGGTATGATATCTGAATAATAAAAATTAAACAGTGGTCTCTCACTTAATTGAATTTAACAATTAACCATACATGTATACTTTTTATCTTTATTTTGCAAATTGTCAGATTTAAAACACTGAATAAACATCTGCAACAACACGTCACTGAAGCTAATTAACGCTGACTGATTCCTCATTCGCATTTCGCCGCGGGCGGCGGCCCCGGAGAGGCAGTTGTACCACATACTCAGAACAAAATTTTGTAAATATTAATTAGGATTTTTTGGAGACAAATAAAATTTCTAGATATTATATAAAAGTGAATTTGCTCCAAATAAAATGACTAAATAATAATAGGAAATATTTGGTTCATATCAAGACTAGAGATTACTGAGCTGAAGAATAAGCATCTGGCAACTCTGCTCTGCCATGAGGCATCTAACTTTAAGCGAGGCTAAACATGTTACATACATGTAAACTATAAATTCGAGCTCAAGATATTCGCTATTCGCTAAATGTAATTAGATTAAACTTTAAACATAACATTTGAAATAATAAATTTTAAAATTATTTTGATGCTTATTCTACCTTCTGTAGTTAATGTATCACACACTTAAAAACTAATATCGGTTAAAAATGACCGCTTAGTACTTCTACTGTAGTGTTAAGTCTGTTTACATTAGAGACCAGAAGGTTGTGCGGTCAGCTTATTCAAGTTTCCAAGATGCTCAATGGAATAGATTGGGTTGACTACAGGAAATTATTTTCTTTTAATACCAATCTGACAAGAAATAATGGTTTTAAATTAGAACTATAAACATTTAATACCTCCATCTGCAGTGAACTTATACATCAGTAGAAACTAATGAAGTGATTTTTCAGTGATTTGCGAAATACATTCAGTGGTAAAGCGTGCTGATATGCATGGGAATTGCATTCCATACATCTGTTCCTTTGAGAGAGAGAGTGTACATTTCCTGCAGTTTCTATTGTATAGTTAGGTTGTGTAAAAAATTACTGGACAGTCTGGTGTTATAACGATGATGTATTTGATGGGGCGGGTAATTGCTCTTTAAATAAGGGATGTATGTCGATTTTTGGTGATAGGTTTGAACATATTGACAGCAACAGTGAATTTGTATAAGTAATTTAGTTTTAAAGTATTTAGCTCTTTAAACATTGGGGAAGTGTGACTTTGTCTGTTCTCATTATTCGAGAGAATTTGCAGACATTTTTTATGAATTACTTCCAAAGAATGTTTCATATATTTCTTGGAGCTAGCCCATACTGTAATGCAATATAATAAATGTGGATGGATGAAGAAATACTATAGGGTAAAGAGTGCATTTTGAGGAAGGGTCTCTTTTTAATTTAAATAATATGAAGAGAAATCTTGATATTTTGGATTTGATATGTTGTACATAACTTTTGAAATTTAGTTTTTCATCTAAATTAATGGCAAGTACTTTAACCTCATTCACTCTTGCAAGAGTAGTATTACCAATTTTATTTGACAGTTTGTATTAATGTATTTTGTGGTAATAATCATATAAGATGACTTTGTCAGGTTCAATGAAAGTTTATTAACACACATCCATTTATACACATATCACCAGTTTGATGTGGCCAAGAAAGTAGGCTTACTATAACACTGGGGAACAAAAAACATTTTTTTTCTTGGTGCCTGAGATTTTAGACCTTATTCTGGATATTTTCATGCCACTGATTCAGAAAATATCATCCATTTTGTTCTAGCAGCTCTAGTTTTTGAGATATTGCATACGTCATTACCTACTTTATTACCCTTCTGGAACGGTATTATGAGTTGCTCGTAAATCTAAATGCATCTGTATAATTAAATTGTAGCTATGATTTTGCTGATGTTGCTGTTTTGCATGTGTATTGTACATGTACTAACGTGAATTCTTTCCTGTTACAGGTGTTGACATGGCTTCATCACGAAGAAAGTGTTTAAATCATCCAGATGTGTTTTGTTTTATCTACGGAGAGTACACGTTCATTGAACAGAGAAAAACTATTACTGATTTTGTGAAAAAAGCTTATTTTGCCTATTTCAAAGTACAACTAGGGGACCAAGATAAGCCATGGGCTCCTCATGTTGTGTGTAAAACGTGTACGGAGCATCTGCGGCAATGGACCAACGGAAAGAGGAGGTGCCTGAAATTTGGTATACCAATGGTATGGAGAGAACAGAGAAACCACAGTGATGACTGTTACTTTTGTTTGGTGAATATAAAGGGCATCAATGGACGTAACCGGAGTAAATGGACGTATCCTGACATAGACTCAGCTAGACGGCCTGGTTCACATTCAGATGAGATACCTGTCCCATCATTCAGCCATCTTCCAGAGCTCCCTCAAGAAGATGATGAATCTGCTACTGACAAAGAAAGCATATGTGGGCAAAATGACAGTGATTTCGAAAGACCGTCATCAGTTGCAGAAGGTTTTAGTCAACACGAATTAAACGACCTCATAAGGGACTTAAGTCTTTCGAAGAAATCGTCTGAATTGTTAGCTTCCAGGCTGGGAGAAAAAAATTTACTGCTGCCAGGAACCAAAATCACGTTATATCGCGACAGAGAAAAGGATTTACTGCCCTTCTTCTCAAAAGAGAACGATTTAGTTTTCTGCAACAATGTGCGCGGATTGCTGATGGAAATGGGCATATCGGAATACACACCAAGTGAATGGCGGTTATTCATAGATAGCTCCAAACGGAGCCTAAAATGTGTTCTTCTACACAACGGCAACAGATACAGATCAATCCCAATTGGTCACTCAGTCGGTATGAGAGAAGAGCACGGGACAGTCGCCTAGTCCTAGAAAAGATATCATACCGAGACCACCAATGGGTGATCTGTGTGGATCTGAAGATGGTGAATTTTCTCCTGGGCCAGCAGAGCGGGTACACCAAGTACCTGTGCTTTATATGTCTCTGGGACAGTAGAGCTAAAGATGAACACTGGGTGAGAAGACAGTGGCCTCTGAGAGAAAACATGGTGGTTGGAGAAAAAAATATCATCAAAGAAGCTTTGGTTGACAGAGAAAGGATCATATTGCCACCACTGCACATCAAACTAGGTTTGATGAAACAATTTATAAAGGCTTTGAACAGAGATGGGACGTGTTTTGGGTACATATGTAGAAAATTTCCTGCGCTGAGCATGGAAAAGCTGAAGGCAGGTATTTTCGATGGACCGCAAATCCGGGAACTCATGAAAGACCCGCGTTTCTAAGATTCAATGGACAACATTGAGGCACGTGAGTAGTATAGCCGCAAAAGGGGAGAGTGCAAGAATGTTGCAGGTTATTATGTAATGTTGCAAAGGGGGTGGGGGTTGTTGCAAAGGGGGAAGGGGGTTGTTGCAAGGGGGAAGGGGCTGTTGCAAAGGGGGTTGTTGCAAAGGGGGGAAGTGGGTTGTTGCAAAGGGGTTTGCAAAGGGGGTTGTTGCAAAGGGGGGTGGGGGGAAACTTGGAGGCGGCGTTATCCCCCAAGAGAAAGGAGGAGGAGGAGGAGAGAAAGGAGGAGAGGTGTTCACCTGGCAGGAGCCAAGTGCACATTAAGACTTCAGCCGAGTTGGCGTTGTTTTATAGGCTCCTAATCAGCCAGTTGGCGTAAATGGCTTGAGTTGCCAGATACCGCGATACCATTGTATACATTTATAGACTCCTAATCAGCCAGTTGGCTGTAAATGGTTGTCAGATACCTCTTTTTAGCAGTATTATTGCATACATTATTATTATATACGCCTAATCAGCCAGTTGGCTGTAAATGAGTTGCCAGATAGCGCCATGTATTCCGAAGACAGAGTTGCCAGATACCATTGTATACACTATTATAGACTCCTAATCAGCCAGTTGGCTTAGAAGGCTTAAATATTGCCAGATACCGTTGTATACATTATCAGAATACCGGTAGTAGAAGGTAAACAATAACACAACATTGCATCATTCTTTTTATTATAAATATATGAAAATAAATATACATTTGAGGAATATGCGTATAACAGAAATATATACACACATTATGGATATATATATAAAATAAAATATACATTTCAATACACTTCATAGAAATATGTACATAACAGTACAGGAGAAATACACACACACACACACAATTATGGTGATATATAAAATAAAATATACATTTCATATACACTTCAATAGAATATGTACATAACAGTACAGGAGAAATATCAAGCAATATATATATATATATATATATATATATATATATAACAACAAATCAATAGAAATATGCGTATAATCGGGGAAATGTCAAGCAAAATATATATATATACAATTCACTTTTTTTCAAAATACTAACTCGTCTTAATCGAGTTTACAATTACATCATTATTGCTCTGCATTACGCAGTATATGCGGCTTAATAATATTTCACCGCTTAAAGTATAGGGAAACCTGTATTCGATATGAATGGCTTTCATATCGTTCAGTACTATTTTTGTTCCCACTTTACAACCGGTTTGGTAAGTCATCTTTAAACTCTAGAATACAATCAAAAGCACGCACAAAGAGTTCATCGTTAGCTACATTATTAAACACAAGTTTATAAGAACGCTTTTCCAATCGAGGGTTTATTTCTACCGACTCGAGCTTTTCAATCGTGAACTCACTCAACATAGCGGCAATTGAAATAATCTTCTAAATCGTTACGACAACTGCGCGTTATATAAAGAAATAGTTCTTCAGGGTGAACGGTGTAGGTGAGCTCAGCCTTGTACCGATCAATTGCTTTGTACCAAAGTTCATGGTATTTCAAAGAGTCTAAACTTTTTAAATAAACATCCAGCACTAGACCATTCTCACCAGCCCTACACTCGGTAAACCCATCGAGCAGAGCAGTGTATGCGTATTCAAGTACTGTATCAAAATAAAACATATCCGTAACACGCGCGTCTAATATAGGTTTCAGTTTACGGAATCCGACGATTTCAAACATTCTGTCGAGGATGAAACGGTTTCGCGTAGGAATAAGAGCGTTATTATCAGAAGCATTCTTCCACATCAGCCTTATATCAATGCACGGCCGATCGTTATTTATACACAACGTACATACAACGGCGTATGAGGGCGCGTCACTAATCTGCTCTCTTCTTGTACCTACGTTAGCAGGTATTTTATAACGATCTTCACCCACTTCTCAACTATCACAAAGATTCTATTCATCTCCTCGATACTTAAATAAACCCGTTTGTTTGTCGGTCTACATTCCGTTTCCAGTACATAGCTAATGGTACCGGATTTACGCTGAACACGCGCAACGATTTCGTCACGGACACATCGTACGAGGCGTTGAGAATGCTGCTCAAAGGAAGTTCCATCGTATTCGAAAGCGCACGTCCACTCGGCTCAAGCTCTGAGATAACTATGAGCCGTGTGAGGCACAGGCAGGAATGGTTCGACGGGCGGCTGACTCGATGATACGTGAATGGGCAGTTCCGCGACTCGAATTGTTGCACATAGTCATCGTCACTACCAGCCTACGCACTTTGGATAAGAACTAGGAACATTTTAAAACATCTCCACACTCCGGCGCACTATTTGAGAGGAACATATGTTCATATTTTTCCTTTCTACCCATCAAACGATACTCGTCTCTAAACTCTGTTAAAAATTCACGCAGGGCACTAGCCACAACCTCACTACGAACCTCATCATGATATACGTTAATATAGTGATAAAAATACCTAAGATTGTCCATGATCACGAGATTCACATTTCCAGTCGTAGGGTATGAGTAATCGACATGGTGTAGCATGACGTAATACCGCTTGTCACACCACCCATCACAAGACTCATTATCCATACCTGCTGCTTCTCTTCTGCACGCGTTGTTTCTTTTACTTCACGGTGTATGTGAGACTTTATAAAGTTTAGCCTGCAGCATACTTCAGCACATCGTCTGTGCAACGAAAGCCTTCAACGTCTCACCAGAACATCCGTAGAGTATTTGTACATCTTGGAACTTCGCACAATCCAATGTGTTTTTAAAAGAGGCATAGGAGGGGGAATAGGAAGTTTTTCGGTATCCACCACATCCTCACACTTTACTGAATACCATTTCATAAACGTTGTACAAGCATATTAAAGGTAGCCATTTCAATATACGTCTGATCTGAATACACGTCTGATCTCTCGGGCTTACTGCGGTCGACTGACCACGCAGGGACTCCAGAGTAGCATGACTCACGCAGTGGGCGGAGCTTAGAACTTTCACCTACACACACACACACACACACACACACACACAAAGGAGAAAGTGAAACGCTATTTGATTTATTTAATAAACGAGATATTCAAGTTATATATATTTACAAATACGATTTAATAAACGAGATATTCAAGTTATATATATATATATATATATATATTATATATATATATATATATATATATATATATATATTTACAAATAGATACGATTATATACAAGACGTGTGAGTTAGAAGCATCATTGGTATCCAAAGGGTACGGTATCATAGGTACCAGGTAACTGGTAACGTTTCCTATAGGTGTTACGGCACACCATCGTACCCCTAAGTTCCTTCACGCCTCCCAGCTTCTGCGCCCGAAAATTGTGGGTGCCTACAATTAGTTGGTGAGGTTGCAAACATACTAGATCCTTCAACGACTCAAAGTTAACAACCTCCCGATTCGCATGGTTGAGCGTAATACCCTTTGCCTTCACGATATATTTCATTTCCTCCCTACCCTGACCCGTACCCCATAAGTCTTAGGTCCTGTTGAGATAAAAGAGTCGGCGTATGCGTCGTCCCCATACTCATCCTTGATCTCATCAGTGAGCTCGCCGAGGAACTCCCCAATAGCGGGCATGTAATCACCCTCCCTCTCTGTGAATATCACGCTATCTGTATCGGCATACAATACTCTCCGCCCAAGAGAATGCAATAGACCCCAAAGTTTTATACGGGCGTAGGCTGTTGTGAAGCTCGCCACAGGTATGTTTGTAACCCTTGAGGTATCTGTGGCAAATTCAGTGTTGTTGTACTTTATCACGTAAGTATTACCTACATTCACGATCTCCATGACCTCTTTATCGGGGGCATTGGCATAATCCCAGACATCGCTATAACTTTGTGCCAAATGAATGTTCCCTCTGCCGGTATTCTGCGCAAATTTTCCCCATAGACTGTTTAGACACAATTTTGCACTAAAGCGCTTGCCAGGATTCTTTACAATTTGGACACGATCAAGTTGTATACCTTCGCGGTCGCGGTAACGTTGAATATAGGCAGACTTTTCATCTTCGGTATCAACTCCTCGCGGATACCCTGATGCTTCAACCTTATCCTTCAAAAAGGCGTTTATATATGGTGTGAAAAGGTTGGGGAGCTTCTGAAACCTCCACACCTCGTGTATCTTCAGTATTCTATAACCATGGCGTACGGCTAGGGCCAGCTCAGGACTTGTATATACGCCTCTGATCTTACGCTGGTGGGGTATATGGTTACATTCGCCGTTATCCTCTTCCGCGCACTTCACGCACAGGGAAACATGAGCTTGTCTCGATAACGACAGGTAAGATCGGCATCCATAAACTGCGTGGGGGGAGTACGTCTACGAAAGAGAGCCCAAAGTAATGATCATTCAAATTTTTTGAAAATTCATTGATGGAGGGTATGCTAGGTCCCACCAGTTTCTCAGGAGCGCCCACGGGGTACGGATGGCTCTTCATCACGTATGGGTATAAAGAACAGAAATCGTAGTAATGGAGCTTCACGCCCACCGTAGGTGGAAAGTATAGTCTGAATGGATTTGTACGTCCTCCAAACAAGCTATCACCACATTTGAGAGGGCCAGCACCATTGAACGCTTGATCGTTTTTATTTCCTCACGGTATACATCGTCTGTCTCCATCCGTGCATCATATTCATGCTCCCACAAGACTTTGTGAGTGAACTGTGATCCTATAAGTGATCGCGGGTGCGGGTCCCTGCAAGACAGTCGGCAGGAGATCTACCGTGGATATCTCCGACGATACCGCACTCAGGGCGGGGGCATCCATGCCACCAGCATCCATTAAAGGAATACACAGTCTTCACACCAGTGACACGGTTTTCACTTAACCCATCAACCCAAAAAACACGTCCATTAATCTTAATGGTACTTCACCCGTGTTGCGGGCGTGCTTTATGTATACACCTGTTTGTTGCTGCAGGTGTATGAGCCAGTAAATAGCCTTGTGTCCGTAACTGCGGGGGTTGTTTCGGTGAATAATGGCTAAGGTGTCTTTAGGCATGAAGTTATTCTTGAACACCGTAAAACATAATGATGCGATGGTGGTTGCGACTTGCAGTGGATCGCATTTGAAACGGGCTATGTACATACTTCTAAAGGCCTGGAAACATACTCTAAGCACGCGCACATCATTCACGCAATAACGCTCACATTCATCAGCTATATTATAAGGGTTACTTTCATTAAAACTGTCGTAGTATCGATCAAAGTCTCACGTTCATCCATACAGTCAAAATAATGTTTGGGGGGTGGTGGGCCTACGTAGTTTAAAGTCTCGCTGGTGAGGAAAGTGCAAGGGAAGTATCCTTTGGAAACTTCAGCTGCTACTCCCATCACCTTGGGTAGCTTTGCTAATTTACAAGGTGTGAATAATAAAGTATCTTTAAATTGTACATTGCCTCTTATCTGCATCTGTATAATTTGTTGCCTCTTTTCAATGGATCACCTGTAAATATCTCAGAGGATTCGTGTTCAAGCAACTCCTTATAAAGGAACTGCGTGTCAAACTTTGCCCCGTTATGGGCGAGAATATACACAGTCATTTTTTTGAACTTGTCGGCTAACTTGACAATATAGGACACAAATAGTTTCACAGGACTATCGCGACATTCGTTTTAAAAACGTTTGTCCGTTTACCGCATTTGGGGCACTCGTCACATTCGATACCCATACACTCATCACAGATGGTCTGGCTCACAAGTAAATGTGGAATTACCTCTTTGGTTTCAGCGTTCGTATATGTTTCTATATCGTAGTACACAGTTATACAAGGGTTATTTTTAGGCTTAGCATCTTTCATATAACACACATGCTTTACTCCATCCGCCTTATATTCCTCCTGGCATGTAGGACAGTGAATTACGTCGCACTTGTGCTTAAATTTTCCCCAATTATCCATTGTGTGAAACATACCACATTCACAGATTCTCATTTTCCTGCACGTACCAATTGATTTATGGAGATCAAAGCAGCTATTATTGAAAAATGTGCGTCTACACACATCACAGTCTCTCTTCTCAACTACACGGCTTTCACATTTGGTGCTTTTACACTGCTCACATACCATGTGACATTCTTTACAATGTCTCACTATATCATCCGCAAACTCGAGGCACCCCTTACACAAATCATGATGTCTCCCATATTTCGACTTTTGTCATAACTCGCGTAAAGCCCCCTTATATTACGGATGGGGAGATACGTTGTCCCTGACAATCCTAAAATAAGTAGGGGTCTTGTACGATCTCTCACACAGCTTTTAAAAACATACACAGTCCGGCGGCGATCATCCAAACCAAATACAACTATGCGCACATTCATTTCCTGTTCTACCTTTCTCAGCTCTTCAGGACCCATATTACAGTCAAATTCAAGTTCACAGTCTACAGCTAGTTTACGGGCACGCTCAACGATCGTAGGCAGCCAAATTTTTTGAGTCCGTGTATTTTGTACAGTAAACATACGTGCTAAGAGTACTGCTATAAAGCCGCAACCACGATCGACGTTTATATGCCTTCGGTAAATAGTTGGAGAATTGAAGTTAAGAGTGTACGGTATGGCACTATGACCCGCAACACGGAATACACGGTCAATATTTACCGTGAAGTTGTCCATATTGAAGGCTATACTACTTTGGACGGCTTGCATTATACGCCCTAATATATATTCTACATCTTCAGCAGCCAAACGTCTAAACGGTACTATCACCCAATAATCGTCTACATCACCGTCATCTGACCCGAACCCAAAGGACAGACTCGTCCTGACCTCACGCTCGTCGCGATTCTGAAGAGCAAACTCTATAATACGCTGTACAACCCTGCGTATCCCGCGCTCAATTCCATTGCTATACAGGGCTCTATGGTCGACCCTGACTCTATACCGATTTCTAGTCAAGGCGGGGTGGGGCTGCGGCGCGCACCAACTCGAACGTAATACATCCTCAACAGAACGGGGGCGGAATTAGGGGGTATATTAGGTGCTGCTGCTGGGGGCCCTGTTGCGTAGGAGGGTTGGGGATCTATTATTGTAGACTTAACAGAACGGGGGGCGGAATAAGGGGGTATATTACGGTGGTGCTGCTGCTGGGGAGGTTGTTGCGTAAGAGGTTGAGGGTTGGGGGTCTGCTGCAACAGGTACGTATTTCGGCCGCTTTATACCTGATGTGGGGTTCTCATACCTCCGCTTTGGACGTGCAACCTGTATCGCTGGTGAGGGTTCAGGGGAGGAGATCACAACTACACTGTCATCGTCATCCGTAATGATAGGTGCTCTACCTCATCATCGGTTCTATGGGAGAAGAAATATAAGGATCAGCACTCAAAATTTGTAATATTTTGTAAATGACCCACTTAGGAGTGTGACGTGCTAGAAATGTACTCTGTAGAAAAATTCAGATTCACGAGCCCATCCACATGTATTATATCTGGACCTACAGGATGTGGTAAAACTGTGTTTATGCTTAAAATCATTAAAGAAAAGGGCGAGATGTTCTCGAAATTTGTGCATAAAGTTATATGGTGCTATTCGACGTATCAATCAGTGTTCAACGAGTACCAAGATGATATTTTGTTCCACAAAGGTGTATATGACGTTAATTCGCTAAAGGGAACTGAACATACAATCATTGTAATTGACGATCTCATGTTGGAGATGGATAAAACGTTTGCCGAGACATTTACAGTATACTCCCACCATCTTAACATAAGCGTGTTCTTCATCAATCAGAATCTATTTTTCAAAAATAGATACATGCGCGATGTGTCGTTAAATACGCAATATCTAGTCTTATTCGCGCAACGTAGAGATGTATCACAAATTGGGGTATTAGCCAATCAAATGTTCCCGAATCAGCGTAAGGAGTTTTTGGAAGTTTATAAAGAAGCTACAAGCATGCGTTACGGATATTTGCTTTGCGACCTTCATCCGCGAAACACGTTTAGAGTGCTTCTGCGAACGAATATATTTCCAAACGAGCCTGAAACGGTGTATATTCCAGAATGACAAAGAGACTAAAGAAATACCATGAATTAATAAAAATCTATCATCGACTGCCCCGGGCAATGCAGCAGATGTTTATTAAAAATATCGACGCCGACTTTTTAAAATGCATCTGTGAAATCTGTCTTAACGTTATAAATTGCAATGTATCAATGAAAACCCATCAGAAGGCTCGCCTACGCCGCTACAAGAACATAATACGTACACTCGCTCGTAAAAGTCAAACTGTAGCGAAGAAAAAACGAGTTATTGTGCAAAGAGGAGGGTCATTTCTCCCCATCTTATTTTCAGTTTTGGGCCCTTTACTGACTAGATTAATATAATGAAGAAAGTGGTAGTGATTCCCCACGAGGTGTACGCTTCACTGCAAAGAGACACGGATCTAGATCCCCGTAAAAGCAGACTTAAAAGAATGGAAAGCGAATTGTTAGCCCTATTAAACAGTGAAAAAACACCTGATGAGAAAAGAATCTTATACCAAGAAGCTCTGCAGAAATTTCTTCACGAGTACGAAAATTATAAGATCCCTACGGAGATTCCTGTGGTTATTAGGCACACACGGGGGCCGATGGCGACATAGGATCTGTGTCCGACGATACAGCTGATCAACCAAAAAGATTAGCCACACAACATATCGAACATGTATTAAAAAGTACCATCCCACTTACATTGAGGAGTAAAGGCTTAAGTCTTTATAATCTATTGAATGAGGATCCAGCCATACAATGGACCGATACAGGCGAGATCATTGTGGAAGGATCAAAGGTACAGGGATCGAATATCGTAGACATTGTCCATGATCTGGTGAGAAAGTGGGATAGGCCATCACCATCAGGCTGGAAGCATATTAAAGCAAGACTACAACAAATAAATGTCCCTAAAACGTTGATAGGAAATCTGAACAGGTTAAAAGACTTGGAACACGCAACGTCTGTGACACAATTGAAGGCGCCGCCACCCCCTGCGGTAACACCTTTGAAGAGGAGCAAGAAGAGGTTAAACCAACCCTACCCACGTGCCTCTAAAATACGCAAATGGCTAACGTATTAACTAAACGTTTTATGACATTTCTACCCCATCCTCTTACGGCGGCGTAGATAGACTGTACAGAAGTGTTTACGGAGTAGGAAAAAAGATGTTGAAAGATTTTTGAGGGAGCAGGACGCTTATACGCTTCATAAGCCTGTGAGAAAAAGGTTTAAAACAGCCAAGACAACGGCTTCCTCGATTGATTCTATTTGGCAAGCAGATTTAACAGACATGCAAAGATATTCTGTGTATAACGATGGTTACCGCTACATTCTATTCATAATAGACGTATTCTCTAGATATCTGTGGCTAGTTCCTCTGAAAAATAAATCACCTGAAACAGTTGCTAAAGCCACCAAAACGCTAATGTTAAAAGAAAACAGGGTTCCTGGCTATTTTTGTACGGATATGGGAAGGAGTTTATAGGCCGTGCTTTTCAGAATATGTTGACAGAGTTTAATATCAGCTATTACACAACCAATTCTATACATAAGGCTTCTTTAGCTGAAAGAGTTCAGCGCACCATAAAGGAACGCATGCACCGTTATTTTACACATAAAAACACATACAGATTTCTAGACATTCTGGAATCATTGGCATCATCCTACAACCGCTCACACCATCGCACGATTGGGGCAACACCTAACGAAGTTTTAGAAAGAGGTACGCTCCCGAGAAGAGATGGACCCCACCACCACCACCACCACCACCACCACACTCTGTGCGCTTCAAAATCAATGATTATGTAAGGCTGTCGCGTTCGGGGAATAAATTCGCAAAGGGTTTTGAGCAAGGATGGACACGCGAGATTTTTAAAGTTAGGGCTGTGAGACCTAAAGGTGTGATAATGATGTATTACATTGAAGATTTGAATGGGGAAGAAATCTCAGGAGGCTTTTACCGCGAGGAATTGCAGAAAGTTGCGTTTAATTTAGAAAAAAATGTGTTTAAAATTGAGAAAATTTTAGGAAGCAAAGGTTCAGGAAGGAGAAAAATGTACCTGGTGAAATGGCTAGGGTACCCAGAAAGCTTCAACACCTATATAAAAGCTGATGCAATAATGAAGCTTAAATAGTATGCAACATGGCTCCTAACCATTTCTACGTCACACTCCCGTCCTCCTCGTCCCTGTCTGTACACCCTAACAACACGCTAGCCAACTTTGTAACAGAACTCCATGGGCACATTGAATTGGGTCGTGATTCGTATGAGGTGGGGATATGCGAAATTCAGCTGGACACCGTCTTTTTAAATATTGAACATAAAGAAACCGTTTTTACGATTCTTAGAGACATTGACGAGTGTGAAAAAGCTGGGGTAGCTATGGATGAAACTATGCGCATCGCTCGGACTAAGATTGCACGGTATTACAGTACAGAAGTAAGACTAGGGCCGGGTCAATATGGTTCGGCCGAGGATGTTGTGAGAGGCTTAAACGTGAGTTTAAGAAACTCAAACCTTACGAATGATTTAGTATATGAAATCGTAAACAACCCTGCACATACACTAATCCTAAAATCAAAGACTAACAGACGTCTTAAAGAACATAGAAAGTTCAAAATTCTAACCAACGGCCGATATAGCGCAGCCTTCCAAAGAGACACATTTCACGAGACACAGTATAACTTGTCCAGATTAATGTATCAATTGAAGATGGAGAAATTGGCTGAAAGGTCCCCAGACATGTGCTATATTTACAGTAATATAGTGGAGCACCAGTTTGTTGGGGATACCCAGGCACGCCTGCTGCGCATTGCTCACATCCCCAACCATAGAGGAAGGAGTTTGAGTATTACATATGACAGACCCCATTATGTGAATGTCGCAACTAATTTAATAACCAATATCACAATATATATAAGAACGATTGAGGGCGAAAACTTCCCATTCGGTAACGAGAGCTTAACAGTGAAGCTACACTTTCGACGCACTGAGTTATAATGGATAGAAAGCCTTTCACCGTCTATCGAGGGATGCGATACCAGCGCGGTAGTGGACTTGGATCCATTTTTTCATCCATACTACGTACGGCTGTTCCTTTGCTGAAGAGGGGTGCCAGATACCTTGGAAGGAAAGCGCTACAATCAGGCCTTAACACTGCAGAAGACATATTGGCCGGGGCTAAACCTAAAGAAGCTCTAAAAAAACATTTAAAGCGTACACGGAACGAAATCATCAAAGATGCAAAGAGAAAAATGCGTGGTGGCGGGAAGAAGAAGAGGGCTCCCCGGAAGAAGAAGAAGGGGTCACGTGGTATTAAACGTAAAAGGCTATCAAAAAAGAAATGCTGTAAGCGAATGAAACCTATGGTTGACCACTTTTTTGACTGATATAAGCTAAGGATATTGATCTCATGAATCATAGTTTGTTTACCACTTGTCGAGAGAGGAGTCACTATTTCGCCATGGCACGCTTCATCCACCCATGTAGTTCACAATGCTGTAAATCGGAGCTGTCCTTTTTTGAGCTCCCGCCAACCCAAGTTTCTATTGAGCACAGTGACTTTATTACAATTAACCCTTTAAACACAATTAGTTCCCCGAGTGCACCTATAGAATTCGTGATACCCAGCTCAGGTCCTTACTTTTTTGATCCAAGCTGTGTGCACATGTACGCTAAGCTACGTATAGCCCATTCTGATGGAACGGCCTGCGATGACAAATATGCTGTATACCCTGAAACAAACTTTCTGCACGCCATATTCAACCAGTGTGACGTATATTTAAATCAGACCAACATATCGGCAGGCACGGGGTACTATCATCTACGAGCCTATTTGGAAAATGTCCTCAACTTTTCCAAAGAAGCGAAGGCTACCTTTTTAAGTGCGGAGGGATATTATCAAACTAAAGATGAAAATAGTATAAAGGACAAATTTAAAAATTCTAAAAAGAAATATACGAGTGTTTTGGACGGTTGCACACAGATTTCACTTTCCAGGAGAAGTTGCTTGTGAACGGGGTGGATATGAAAATAAAGCTCACCCGCACGAGTCCTGAGATCTGCTTAAATCTGGATGCGAATCAAGAAGAGGGTGCAAAGTCCGTTGTGGTTCACATTATGGACACATACCTCCGCGTACGGCGAGTGAAATTAAGTTCACCAAAACAACTAGAAATTGAGAAAAATTTACTAAACGCTACAGTGAAATATCCTATTAACAGAGTGCAGATCAAACTATATACGGTTCCTGCAGGGTTGGCATCGAAGCAGATAGAAAACATTGCCCTGGGAAATCTTCCTAAAAGGATATTAATCGGCATGCAGGACCACGCTTCGGTGAATGGAAAATATAAAAAGAGTGCCTTTAAATTCGAGAATTTCGGACTTAAAAATATAACTCTATACGTTAATGGCACTGCTTTGGGTGGAACAATGGGTACGGACTATTCATCAGACGCTGTGTTACCTCTTTGTGCCAGAGCCTATAGTAATCTGACCCATATTGCAGGTGATTGTGATGAGCTTGGTAATGGGGTAACGCAGGAAGAATTCATTGATCAATTTAACCTTTATCCGTTTGACATTACACCTGACTTATCTGCTAGCGTAAATACCCATTTAACACCACAGCAGAGCGGTAACATCTCAGTGCGGCTGGAATTCGCCAAGCCTATAGACGCTCCTATTAGTGTACTAGTATATCTCGAATCGCAAGCCCTAATAGAAGTAGATAGATTTAGAAGCGTTATCACTGACTTTTAAAATGGATGCTAATACACTTCAGAAAGTAATGGAGCGAGTCACACGTTCCAAATTTATCGGCGTGTTTGCGAAGAATGAAACATTGAGTTTGCCAAGTACGCGAGAATGCGGTAGTCTTATTGTGAACAGACATCATCGGTAATGAAGGGATTCACTGGATCGCTGTCTATTTTAAAAATAGACAGCGCCTGTACTATTTTGATTCACTCGGTACTCAACCCTGGAGTGACCCTATTATTGTAAAATTTCTCGCTCAGTTACATATTCCCGAAGTTGTATGGAACCCATTTCGTATGCAGGGATATTTTACTAATGTTTGCGGAATGTACTGTGTCTCATTTCTCATGCATATGTCAAATGATAAAGAATTTATAAATTTTTTAAATTTATTTGACCCGTGTCACACTCACCGAAACGATGAAATGGTATGCAGACAGATAAAAAACCGTTTTCCAATTGTACGTACTCGTTGTATATTATAATGTTTTTGTTCGTATATTTGTAACGGTATATTCGTTTATTGTACTGATTTCTTTCATTTAATAAATTTATGAAAATATATTGTCTTCTTATCCCAAAAATCGAAAAACACTTACATTATTTGACATTGTTGACTGATCAGTATACCCTCCCTATTCCATTCAAAAGATTGTATAACTCGTGTCAAATCCTCATCGGACCTTAAAGGAATAATGAAAACATATACAGAGTATACAGACAGACAGACAGATCCCCATTATGTGAAGATATCTTTGGTTCGAGGAGTGAACGCCATAAAAATTTCGATTTTAGCATAATGGGGAAATAACACTGATTGACATTTTTGGCGAGTATCTATTTGACGAGATACTACAACTCTCCATATATATATATATATATATATATATATATATATATATATATATAAAATTCTAATTATAGACACTTACATTTCTATGGTAGTCCCTTGCGTCGGGTTGTAAGGAGCGTCACTGCAAATATCTTCTACGGTTTGCGTTGAAAATAGTTCGCCACAATCAGTCGCATTGAAAAGACTAATTGTGGTTAATGCTGCAGTATCACGTTCTTCATACAAGTCTGGGGAGACGTACAGGTCCATGGTGGAGGATGTGTGATACTGCTGACTGATCAGTATATCATCCATATTCCCTTCAAAAGATTGTATAACACGTGTCAAATCCTCATCGGACCTTAAAGGAATAATGAAAACATATACAGAGTATACAGACAGACAGACAGATCCCCATTATGTGAAGATATCTTTGGTTCGATTACCAATTTCGATTTTAGCATGATGGGGAAATAACATTGATTGACATTTTTGACTAGTATCTATTTGACGAAATACTACAACTCTCCGTATATATATAAAATCGAAATATGGACACTTACATTTCTATGGTAGTCCCTTGCGTCGGATTGTAAGGAGCGTCACTGCAAATATCTTCTACGGTTTGCGTCGAAAATAGTTCGCCACAATCAGTCGCATTGAAAAGACTAATTGTGGTTAATGCTGCAGTATCACGTTCTTCATACAAGTCTGGGGAGACGTACAGGTCCATGGTTGAGGAATGATTATTCACTGATGCGAAAATAGCTACTGTTACTCCCAACTGAAAATATTCCCTTTTATATGCACATTCGCCAAGCTCCGCCCAAAAGACCAGATGTTCGTCGTGATTGGCTGCCGATGTAGCTGGGTGGAGCTATGACGTGTACCAATCCGCTATAACGAGACCGGACGAGTAACATATATATAAAATCGAATTATAGGCACTTACATTTCTATGGTAGTCCCTTATATTATATTTTTTACTTACAAATTATTAGTATTGTTTGTTAACATAATTGTTAACTTATTTTATAATAAAGAAATTATATCCTAATTATATTTTAAAAAGAACATTCGGTTTCAACGTTAAGCTGTGGTCTAAGGCGGCATGGCATGAATAAATACTAAAATAAAATTAAATGTTAAAAATCTTTATTCATACGTTATTAAAAGTTAAAAATCTTTATTAATAAAACAGGATAGAAGCATATGAATGTCAAGGTAAACTATAGTTGTAAATTATAGTTAGGTTATACGATGTTTTTCGGGCATACTACTGCCTCGGGTTAAATGATCCTGTTATTTTAAATCACGTATTTGAAAGAGTTAATCATTATTGCTACATACAGTGCCCGCGAAAAGTATCCGATCACTCAAGAAAATACAATATTTTCCCTTGATATTCAGAGACACGTAATTCACTTTCTATTTGTTCTAGCGACATCTGGTAACTTTGAGGTTGCTCGCTGATATGAGAGCTATCCAACGCATTCTCAAATTAGTGTTCTGGTAGCCTTCGTTGCGGGTGGCTGTGTCTCAAATTTGTCAGATTTCACTGTTTGTGTAAATTTCTTGATTTTTTTTTTTTTTTACAGAAAGTGGTGTAAATAAAATTTATATATAATGTGTGCTAAAAAACAACTTAAGAGTGATTGTCGAGGTGCTATTGTTGCTTTGCATGCATGTGGGAAATCACAGAGACAGATAGCTAAGGAATTAAACATATCCCAAAGTACCGTTAATTTATGGGTTTCACGGGCTAAGAACAATGGTGGCCTAACCACGCCAGTCCCTAAAAAACGATCCGGCAGACCGAGAAAAACAAATTCGCGAACAGACAAACTTATGAAACGTTTAGTATTGAAAAACCCAACAATAACTGCGAAAGAAATAAAATTTAATATGAATAATTTGTTATCTGGTGTTTCTGAGAACGAACTATCCAGGAGCGGCTCCAAAAAGAACTCGGATTACCATCTCGCCATGCTGCTAAGAAACCGTTCATTAATGAAAAAATGCGTAAAAAACGTGTCGCATTTTGTAAAAAATACATTCATTGGACTGTTGATGACTGGAAGGTTTTATTTAGCGATGAGTCGACATTTTTGACATTCAGAAGTTGTCCAAAAAAGGTTCGCCGGCCTATTGGCTCAAATAGGATGGACCCTAAATACACCCTAAAGACAATGAAACACCCTCCAAGTGTGATGGTTTGGGGTTGTTTCGGTTACTATGGGCGTGGAAACTTATATTTTCTTCCGAAGAACACAACTATGAATGGTGCACGGTATTTAGCAATGCTACAGGATAAACTTCCAATGGCAATGGCAATCCAAAGGACAAAAACATACATGCATGATGGTGCACCATGTCACAGGGCCAAAATAGTGACAAAATGGATTACTGACAATAAATTTGATATTTTGGATTGGCCTGGTAATAGTCCAGATCTCAATCCGATAGAAAATCTGTGGCTAATAATAAAAATAAGGTTGAATGCCACGACACTGGCTCAGTCGAAAAATTACAAGAGGCCATCAAAAAGGTATGGTGCAAGGAAATATCAGTGGAAGTTTGTCAAAACTTGATTAAATCCATGCCAAAACGTCTAGAACAAGTCATCCAAACCAAAGGACAGATGACAAAATACTAATATAAGGTTAGTATACATTTAAACATTGTTTTTTATGTAAAAAATACAAATTTCAAGGGTGATCGGATACTTTTCGCGGGCACTGTAGAAAAAATCGTGCATTACGATGTTTTTCGGGCATACTACTGCCTCGGGTTAAATGATCCTGTTATTTTAAATCACGTATTTAACGACACATCGCGCTCATTTCCATTGCTATATATGGCTCTAGGATCGGCCCTGACGAGATGTATTTCGTAGGTTAGGTTAGGTCTCTTACATATAAAAGTCCTTGTGGTAGAGTAAGCAACGAATCCCATCGACGAGATGTATTTCTGAACCCATGTTAAACTGGAGGTCTAATTTACGAGCGAGTGCACGTTCTTGTACCGCCGTAGGCGAGAAAGAGTTAATTAGTATTGCTACATAGAAAATCGTGCATTATGATGTTTTTTTCGATTATTATTTATTGAACAAAACTCTCGCTCTCTTTCTATATATATATATAGAAAGAGTGGTCTGGAAGGAAGTTTACCAATGATTAAATTCTCTTTGCGAGTGACCCGTTGCCCGCGTCGGGCTAACCTTTGGTTAGCTTCCGCCCGAATTGTTCATTCTGACGAAGGTCAAGCTTTTCACTCCACCTTAGACCTACAGCTTAACGTGGATTCCGAACCACGACCCATCAGCAGCCCAGCGTCTTGACCACTAGGCCTCCTAGGGTACCCATTTATCTACCAACCACTTTCTTTTATTATGTGGAAGGATGAACAGCTGGGCTTTGCTGCGCGCCGGCTGCCGTCGGGTATCGAACCCGGGTCCGATGGATTCGTAATCAGCGACGCTAACCACTACACCACCGAGGCGCCATATATATATATATATATATATATATATATATATATATATATATATATGTAACGAATTATTTATTTGGTAACTTTTGGAAATTGCCAAAACGTAGTGTAAAATGAGGGAGGCTGAGGGTCGAGGATATAAAGAAATATAACCGAATTATAGTTTAAAAAAGCATCTCATCATTATATTTCTATATGACACCATACAAAATACGCGTAAATATTTGTAGAAGTAATAACAATGATAAAATTAATATCTGGAGTCTGTGGTGGTTTCTGCTCGAACAGCTTAAACCATCGACCCGAAAAAGGTCTCTAGGGACACGATTCGAACGAAAAAGGTCTCTAGGGACACGATTCGAACTGATTTAGTTTCTGCCTTTCATCGTGTGTGTGTGTGTGTGTGTGTGTGTGCATGAGTTGTTTATTATATATATATATATATATATATATATATATTATATATTATATATATATATTATATATATCAAGAGTGGTCTGGAAGGAGATGTTTCATAATTTTCTTTTCCGGACGTTTTTCCCACTGTTATTCGTGACTTAAATATTTATAATAAAAATCAAGTGTCTAAAAAGTTATTTAATAAGCAGAAATAAGATGTTTAAAAGACAGATATTCTCCGACCCCGCTATAGTGGCTTGGGCAATTCCAAATGAATAATTTCTTTATTTTTCGTCATTTTTTCATTTTTTCGTCGCAGGAATGAGGCTATATGTTTCATAAGTTTTCATCTCGTTTGTTGGAATTGTATCGTAAATTATTTAAATGAAGTTTCATAATTATTTAATAAATTAATTGGTTTTACTGTTATTTAGGAAAATTTATATTGGGAGCAAACGTTACAATAATAAGCTTATGTCGATATAGTTACCCATAAAAGTTTTAATTCGGTGATGCTCTCATAATTCGTTGGGTAACCCTTATAAAAATTCGTTTTCTGTCTAACGAAATAGGGTAACTTTGTTAATTCTATTAAAGCGTAATGAAAGAGGCGCTTGTGTTATTTTATACGGTTGAATCTTCAGACTGAATAACCATATAAATATATATTGTGGTATTTTATATGGTTCATTAGTTTATTATATATACAAGTACATTTGGAATAACAGCCGTCATATATGTGTTACACGATTAATGGGACACATGGCGCTATCTGGCAACTGAATACCTTGCGCTATCTGGCAACTCAGCCAGAATAGAGGATTATAAAAGATCGCGAAGCTGGTGAAGAACCATTCCCCCTCGGCTCCAGCCGAGTAAGGAGCTCTGCTCCTTCTATTTCTGGCCCTTTGGTAAACCCCTTAGTGGCCTCTTAGGTTAGGGAAACGAAAATAAATTGGGGGAGAACTCCACTCTGTCCTTCAGGTGTCTCTCTCCCTCCTTCAGGTGTCTCTCTCTCTCTCTCTCTCTCCTGCATGTATCTTCCTCCTTCAGGTGTCTCTCTCTCTCTCTCTCTCTCTCTCCTGCATGTTTGCCTCCAGCATGTGTACTGCATGTGTACATCCAGCATGTGTACTCCTGCATGTGTGCGTATGTGTGTACCTCCAGCATGTGTACCTACTGCATGTGTACTCCTGCATGTGTGCGTATGTGTGTGTACCTCCAGCATGTGTACCTCCTGCATGTGTACCTATCCTCTATCCTTCAGGCGTCTCTCCCTCCTACAGGCATCTCTCTCTTCTTCAGCTCTCTCTCCTTCAGCTGTCTCTCTCTCTCTCCTTCAGGCGTCTCTCTCACCTTGGCTCAGCCAACTGGCTGATTCAGCCAACTGGCTGATTCTGGCTGATTAGGAGCCTATAAAACAACGCCAGCCCGGCTGGAAGTCTTAGTGTGCACTTGGCTCCTGCCAGGTGAACACCTCTCCTCCTTTCTCTCCTCCTCCTTCTTTCTCTTGGGGGATAACGCCGCCTCCAAGTTTTCCCCCACCCCCCTTTGCAACAACACCCTTTGCAACGACACCCCCTTTGCAACAATCCCCCTTTGCAACATTACATAATAACCTGCAACATTCCTGCACTCTCCCCTTTTGCGGCTATACTACTGCACTTTTGAAATATTTTGGAACACCCTCTGCCACTAGCCAGGATGAGAAACCGTCTACTTCTGCCATTATTGAGGCTGAGGAGCCATCTACCTCCTCAGCCTCACATATGTCTCCACAAATGCAGTCTGATCCTGAGGATGAAGACCCATTTGCTTCTACTTCTCCCCGGCAGGACTCTTCAGGTGAGTTTGTGTGCACATATGTCTGTGAGTGTGTGCGTGTGTGTGTATGTGTATGTGTGTGCATCCCTGCAAAGCATTTTGCAAACAGTTATAAATTATAATGTTATTATCACTGGGTCTGGGTTACTGGGTATGTGTGGTGTTTCACCACCATAATTCCATAACACCACCACCATAACAAAGTGCTGTGAATAATGTGTTATCTAACTTAGGTGTGTATACTAATGAGTAATGCTCTTGTTCTTTCTATTAGAAAGGCCTGGAGCAGAATCGCCTCCTGAGGATGAGTCTCTGTCCACCGACCCTGCTAACTGGCCTTCAGTTCTGACTGAGAGAATTCGGACACAACTGGTTTCCAGGGGACCAAGTCAAGTACCATCTGACTTTGTATTCCCTAGAAACGACAGTGACGGAAGAAGTTTCCACCATCAATACTTCAGGAAGTCATTGGTTAGTGGGGCAAATATAACCAGAAGTTGGTTGGTCTATTCCTTAAAAAACAACAGCCTTTTCTGTTTCTGTTGTACATTATTTTCCAAGAGGAAAATAAATTTAACAAGTTTGGGACTCTCGGACTGGAAGCATGCAAGCTCATTGCTCACATCACATGACAACAGTTCAGAACACCTAAATTCTATGAAAATCTGGAAAGAACTGGCAGTGAGGATGAGAAAGGGGGAGACCATTGACAAGCAGGAGATGGCACTTCTGGAGGCTGAGAAGTTGAGATGGAGAGCGGTGCTGACACGTCTCACTGCTATTGTGCATTCTCTGGCAGTTAGGAATTTGGCACTAAGGGGACATACAGAAAAATTGTTCTCACCATCAAATGGCAATTTTCTGAAAGAAGTTGAACTGATGGCACAATTTGATCCTATAATGCAAGAGCACATTAACCGTGTCCAAAAAGGGACCTCCAGTCACACCAGCTACCTCGGCCACCACATACAAAACGAACTCATTGATTTGTCGAGCAGCAAGACCATTTCAGCAATGGTGAGCGACATCAAACAATCAAAGTTTTTTTCAATAATTCTAGATTGCACTCCAGATATCAGCCACACTGAACAGTTGTCAGTTGTGATTCGGGTTGTGTCACTGGAGGGGAAGCCCCATATAAAGGAACATTTCATGGGGTTTTTGGAGGCAGAGGAGTCCACTGGTCAACATTTGGCATCTCTGATTCTGAAGAGACTGGAGGAGCTAAAAGTTCCTTTCATGGACTGTAGAGGACAATCATACGACAACGGGGCCAACATGAGGGGAAAAAACAAGGGTGTTCAATCCAGGCTCCTAGAAATTAATCACAGAGCTCTGTTTGTTCCATGTGGGGCTCATTCTCTGAATTTGCTTGTGGCCGATGCTGCTAAGGGATCTATTGATGCCACAAGTTACTTTGGCATCTTGCAGAAGCTTTACAACTTGTTTTCAGCCTCCACACAACGATGGGCCATTTTGAAAAAACATGTGAACATCACATTGAAGATGTGGTCTGATACAAGGTGGGAAAGCAAGATCAAGAGTGTGGAGCCCCTGAGATATCAGGCAGCTGCAGTGAGAGATGCACTGATCGAGGTGAGGGACCACACCAAAGACTCTGTAATAAAGGTCGAGGCTCAATCTCTGTCAGAGGAGGTTGGGTCATACCGCTTCGCCATTTGTTCAGTGGTGTGGCATGACCTGTTGTGCCAAATTCAGCATGTGAGCAAGCAGATGCAGTCTCCTAGCATGCACGTTGATGTTGCAGTAAATCTCCTAAAAAAAACAGAGAGAGGTCTCCGCAATTACAGGGCAACAGGTTTTGTGGCTGCACAAATGGCAGCCACAGATATCTGTGAACAAATGAATGTGGAGGCTGTGTTAAAACAAAAACGGCTGAGGTCCACAAAGCGGCACTTCTCCTATGAAGCATCTGATGAGCCCTTGATTGATGATTTGAAGAAGCTGGAGGTGACATTTTTCAATGCAGTGGTTGATGCTGCAACATCAGCCATTCAGGAAAGATTTTCCACGTTGGAAATTGTGGGAGAGAAGTTTGGAGTGCTGACACATTTCCAAAATCTCACATTTGAGGAGCTGACAGAACAATGTGTGAACCTTAGTACTACACTACACTTTAAGGGACAATCTGACTTGGATGGCAGAGAGCTTGCACAGGAGCTGAAGAACTTGCCTGACTTGCCATCAAAGACCATATCCTTGCTTGAACTGCTGACATTTATCCATGAAAGGGAGCTCTCTGAAATATATCCAAATTTGTGGACTGCTCTCAGAATTGGTCTTACTCTTCCAGTCACTGTTGCTGAAGCAGAGAGGAGCTTTTCAAAGCTGAAGCTCATCAAATCCTACCTGAGGTCAACTATGTCACAGGAACGCCTTACCGGTCTGGCCATCATCAGTATAAATCATACAATTGCTGAGCAGATTTCATATGATGATTTAATTCATGACTTTGCATCAAGGAAGGTAAGAAGAGTCAGGCTTTAGATGGCAGTTGTGCTGTGGTGCAATTTATTTTGTTTCTTGTTCAAAGTGTAGCATAATAATTACCTTCTCTTAAGTGTCTTATTCTATTTATGTGATAGAGCATTTGTACAATTTAGAAATTTGATTCTCTAGTTTATTTATGGCAGTTGTGCAATTTAATTTGTATTTTTCCTGTTCATAGTATCATAATTACATTCTCTTAAGTGAGTTATTCTATTTACGTGATGAAAGATTTGTAAAATTCAGAAATTTGAGTCTTTGTTTTGGTTCTGAAGTTCCAACAATTAGTCCAATAAAAAGTTATTTTGTGAAAGAGTTATGTCTGTCCTTTATTTTGGGGGGATTCGAATGTGTGTGTGTTGGCGAACAGGGGGGGGGGGGCGCTGAAGGTGAGGTTCGCCCAGGGCGTCATGTAAGCTAGGACCGCCACTGAGTGACTGCCAAGAGTAGTTACATCGAGTCAACTCATTGTGTAGCTCCATCGTACCACGGCCCTACATCGAAAAAGATCGTCGCGCCCTACATCGAAACATAAGCGAGGCCCAAGAAATAATAAGGTGAGGCAATTCCTTTCTTTACCATTAGGCAGCGCAAATACCGAAGGCAAATAAACAGGTCCTTTGAGGACCTACTTATACATAACTCTCTAACGAAAAAACACAGGGCTTTTGTCGTTAACTCTCCACTGAAATCTGCTGGAAATTTTCAACTGACGAGGGTATCAGGCAATCAACCCATAGCCCTATATAGTTTTTTCAAAGGTTTCCTTGTGATAACATCCAAAATAAATGATATTTGTTGTTGAATCATTGTTCTTTTCTTTCAGTAAGCATGTACCCACTATGGGTAGGTAACTTTAACCTTAGGGCCCCACTTTAAAAATCTCGAATTGGGCCTCGCATTTGCTATGGTCGGCCTTGGCAGAAGGTAATGACAACACTGTCTCTTCGTGGGGAGTGTTAGAAAATCTAGAAGAGGAAGAACCATTGTTGTCCCAAGGCGATATGATGACTAAGTTGAGTGATGCAGCATTGCTTGTATATATTAAGTTAAGGTGTATGTATATCCATCTCATAATTGTAAGGTTAGTGAAAAATTCACTTAATTCAGAGGTACCATTTTTGGACTCTTGTGGTATCATTGTTTGGGCACTCTTATAGCTAGGCTGACCATATTTCCTTGAGACAAAAACGGGACATTGGGATGGCAAAAAAGGGACGGGGGTTATGTAATATTCTGTATTCATGAAAAAGTAAGTACATAAACATATTGAGCTTACAATTATTCTTCAGTGACAGAACCCATACAGAACCCATAAAAAAAGGTACTGTCCCGTTCAAAACGGTACGTATGGTCAGCCTACTTATAGCATAATTTTTTGGTGAACACTGGCGCGTCCTTTCTACTCGTTTGTTGAATGCGGCACTTACAGGGCATGGTCTTGAAGAGAGCTCTCTTGCAATTCAGTTTGGTTGTTTAGATACAAGATTGTTGCATCGTTCAATGGTGCAGGTTATGTTATTGTTGCAAGGTTTAGAAAGAAGACCATAAATAGTGCCCCTTTTGTTTTTATCTTAATTTTATGCAACTGAGGCCTAAGTTAGGCCCACATCGAGTCAGCAACCCTGAGGTAGGACCTAATAGGACCTCCAAGTCTTTAAGTTTATTTGATCTAGCTTAACTTGGGCTGTAGGTTGAGGTGGCTCCTCGGAGCTTGGCCGTTCAAGGCTCAGCTAGGATTCTGAACCCAATCAAATAAAATAACAGATGTCCCACCTTCCCTGAGATCGCTTCTCCATTTCTTTGATGTCTTAGTGAAACCGTTCTCCTTGTTCTTCGCTGAGTGCTCCGAGATTCTCAGGGAAGAAATCCAAGTGTGAATGTAAGAAATGTAATTTTAAACTCATATTACAACCCAACTCTTTGAACTTATTTAGCATGTTGTTCACAATGTTTTGGTAATTTGAGTTCTTGTTGTCCCCCAAAAATTTGCTGATAACATCCTTAAAAGCAATCCACGCTTCTTTTTCAAGATTGGATGAACAGTTTGAAAGAACAATGAACAAAGTCAGATTTCTAATCTGGGGACCAACGAAAATTCCTTCTTTCAATTTTGCTTTCGAAAGAGTTGGGAATTTACCACACAGATACTTAAAACAATCTCCATCTTTGTTCAAGGCCTTAACAAATTGCTTCATCAAGCCCAATTTTATGTGAAGCGGAGGTAAAAGGACTTTCTTCGTGCTAACCAAACTTTCACGTTGAATGTTTTCAGAACCAGGTGTCAGGTTGACTCTGCGTAGCCATTCCTTTTTTATCCAGTGCTGAGTTCTTGCTCGGCTATCCCATTCACACAAAAAACATGGAAACTTCGTATAACCTGGTTGTTTTTCTTGAGAAAAATATTGGATGAATTCTTTTTCTCGATTTCTGTACCAGTAAAATGACGTCCCGGGAGAAAGTAGGTTCTTTGCACGAAGTCTGGATCCCAAAATCTCTGAAGAATCCTTCGGGAGACACAAATCTCTTACTAAATCATTAAGTTCACTTTGTGTAAACAATTGGGGTTCACCAAATGTTTCGGTTTGAAAACATTCAATATCATCGTTTCCATCGTCATCAGACACCGAATTAGATGAAGTTATATCAAGAGTATTTGGTTTAGTAGGTACAGGTATACCAGGTCCATGAGCAACAGATCTTATAGCAGACTGAAAGTTTGGTTAAGAAATTACGTTTTTATTTTTAGTATTATAGCCTTGCACGTTACATGAACAAAAATAGCAGTCATTGCTGTGATTTCTAGGCTCACGCCAGACCATTGGAATCCCAAAAGGTAAAGAATCCGTTTTACCTTTACTCCACAGTCTAAGTTGTTCAACACAAACACTGCAAACTTTATGTGGAGCCCATGATTTGTTTTGATCCCCAAGTTTCATTCCGAAGTACGCTTAGTATGCAGGGGTGTACCTAAAGTATTTGGCATCCCCGACAAATAATTTTAAAATTTAAACACACAGAAAAATATATCATGTTTGCAAGTAGATTTTTAAACAGTACAGTACCGTCATAAGCAAATTGGAAATAAGAAAATGCAGGACATTAAAAATTCAGTGAACAGGTAATACTGCATTTTATTTTATACAAAAAACACAGGAAATCCAGTCTCAACGCTCAGCCTATTCTTCAAAGGTAAATAGAGAGGATTCACAGTCTCTGCTTTCGAACCTTAATTTCTGCAAATTGATAAATGACCTCATCAAAATTCACCTTCTTTGCATATTCATATTCAATTGAAAGTAAAGCCAGATTTGTCAATCTTGTCTGACTCATGGTCGAGCGAAAGAAAATTTTTATCAATTTCAATTTGGAAAAACTTCTTTCACATGAAGCAATAGACACACAGACAGTCAAAAAGAATCTCAAACACAGTGACAAGCTTGGCAAAGATTCACAAAAAATCCCATTTCGCAATAAACTCCAGAAACTGCAATGCTGTCCATGTCTTTGCCTCTTCAACGCTGATTTTGGCAGCTTCCAAATGCCTCCGAAGTCGTCCAATCTCCACATTGATATCTTCATCAGAGAATTCATCGAAAATCTGAGTCAAATTTGGAATATACTTCTGAAGTTCTTCTTCTGTTGCAACAACCAAAGTGTTTGGCTGAATAACAGCGAAGATTGACAGAATTTGATTCATTGCTTTAGAACGAATCTCCAATTCTTGATGAAAGCGATCAAGACATTCAAACATAGCACTTTTTACTAGTCTTCCTCTGGCAATGTGAGACCAGCATCCTTTGCCATCTCTCCTGGCATCTTTTTCGGAGCTTTACTCTCCCTCTTCTCTCCATAGAAACGTCCATTTCCTCACACTTTGTAGTTGCATAATGAATGGCCCTCTCCACAATTTCATTGCGCTGATCTTCAAGAAACAGTTTTAGGGCTTGGACCTTCACAATGCACTTTTCAAGGCTGATTCCAACTGTTTGCAAATACTTTTGTGAGATTAATTTCTTCCAGGACTTTACACCAGAAAGAAAGGTAACTCAAAAAAGAGAAATCACATACAGCAGACAGCAAAATCTGAGCTGATCCTCTTGTGTCCACATTTTCTTTGGGATCGCAAAGTACTTCAGGGGTTGAGGTCAGCTTTTCAAAATTTGCCTTCACTGGTTTCACAGCGTCATAATGAGCACTTCATCTTGTCTGGGAAAGTCTTTTGACTGTCATATCTACATTCTCCATTTTATTACAACAGAAAAGCTTCAAACAAGTGGTTCTCAAACTTTTCCAACCAGATACCCATTGAGTTATCAGATTATCAACCCAGACAAGCAGAGACAATTAATTATCATTATTAATTATCATTAATTATAATTTACAAACACTTAAACATCACTATGATACCACATTGTCAAAAATTACTGGACACTGGTATAAATACCATGATATTGTTGAAAACACCAGCACTTTATGCTTTATCATAATTATTTAATGAAACATACCTCATATGGAAAACTGATACGTGTGGGTAGTTGGGAGGTAACGAAAATGGTCCACTGAGTAGGTAGGTAGTTAATCTAACAATTATTAAACTCCTTTTATGTCAATAACTGGGTGGATGAAACCAATTGGTTGCTCATCAGAGTTATTCTCCACATTAGTATTTATATACTGTGTGATAGAGCGTGCTCGGTAATAGACATACATTACCGATCAACCAACCGAAAAAAACCAAGAGGATGCTGGTGGAAAAAGCCGCGGGAAGAACGGAAAGAAGCAACGGGTGAACAAGACTCTTATAGAAGGCTCTTATAGAAGATGATGAAATGGAAAATGAAATAATTTACTTTGAAGAGATTATTGATGGCATAATTAAAGCGTGCCACAAAGCAAAAGAGTTTAGCAGCTCAGTACAGTTAGAGACCAGGTCTAATAATGAAACACAACCCTCAACAAACAATGTTTGTCATCAGTTCATTCTAGTCAAGTGTTAAGTGCTGTGGAGAAGTTTAATTATTTGCAGTCCCTCTTGGAAGGGGAGGCAGCAAAGACAATAGCAAGATTAGAATTAACAGAGGCTAATTATAATGTGGCTTGGGATATATTAAAGAAACGGTTTGGTAAGCCAGAGATCTTAATTAAAAGTCACCCCGCGAACTTTTAGCTATCCTCCTGTTAATAACACAGGCCTGCGAATGAGAACTTTGTACACACTAGTATTTATATACTGTGTGATAGAGCGTGCTCGGTAAGCATACACTACCGATCAACCAACGAAAACAAAAAGGACGCTGGTGGAAAAAAAGCTGGGCGAACAGGAGGAACCTGGAAGGAAGAACGGCATGGCGAACGAAGGGGCTTGAAAACAGAAAAATATCTCCACCAGCAAGTACGCTCTCAAAAATTGAGCAAAGAGAAGAGGGACTGTCAAATAACACTCAGTAAGTGATCAGCTGTTTCTAAACCTCAGTTAACATAACATAAACTAGGTCGAGTTAAATTAGGCCTACAGTGTGGTCTAAGACCTAGCATCAGCTCATAGCTTAACAAAGGCTAAGGTAAATTACCCTAATCTAATTTGGTGAGGAATACTACTGTGGACCTCAATTTACTCTGCCCGCTCTGGACCATTTCCGGAATCTCTAGGCTGACCCATACAAGGCTAGGCTTAACCTACTCCACAGTTAGACTAGAGATATTTGGGGTGGATTAATTGGGGACCAATTCATACAGAGCATTTTTCACATTGGTGGCCCGTGCGGGGAATTTACATACTTTAGGCTTAACCTTTACAAAAAATGCAGAATTAGGCTAAATGGTCTAGCCTAAACCTAACCTAATCAAGCCTAAAGTAACAAACTTGCGTAATTAGATCTACAACCTAGGGCCTAACTAGGAAACATTTACATTTAAGGAGTCACATTCTTTTATAAGCTTAGAACTGAGTGCCACGTACAGATTAATCAGAATCAAACTTACTTTTCCTTTCAAGGTTTAGGGTACTTATTGGACTAAATTTTGACCTTAATTAAATACTTGGGGAGCTTTAACTAAATTTAAAACTTGACTGTTTGTCGGATTACTCAATTTATTTGATCTCACATCTCTGATAATTTCTTCTCACCTTATTGTTTCATTACAATTCTTAGTTAAATTATTTTAACTTAAACATGGAAGTACATTTCAATTAACTCACCAACGAGTCCCTTTAAAACATAAATAGTTAACAAAACTCCAAAACAACATTAGTAAACAAGCATTTAAAATACATACAACTCCAAGCATCCAATTCTTCTTTTAAGGAAGAATCACTCAACAGATTTCGTCAACAGGCACATGCATCCCTTGCAATCAGATTGGATTCCTTCAAAACCCCAAACCTTCCAGACCTACCTGTAGGTCATATAACATTTACTCAATCTAACTTTGACTTCATTGGAGTAGTGAATCCAAGTTTTGAAGACAACTGGATTCAGAGGAATAAAAAAAAATATATATATATATATACACACACACTGTACTCTTTACATGTGCCACAAACACACACCTCCTGTCTGAACGTAATCAAGGATTGCATGGGGTTACTCGGGTTTGTATGGGGTTGCTCAAAAGGGTATTATGGCCTACTATGGCCACAGCCCAAACACTGAACCGTGGTCTTATGGCCTACTGTGGCCATAGCCCAAACACTGAACCCTGGTCTTATGGCGTACCTTGGCCATGGGCCAAATAACAAGGGTCTTATGGCGTACCTTGGCCATGGGCCAAATGACAAGGGTCTTATGGCGTACCTTGGCCATGGGCCAAACAATACTGAATGGTCTTATGACCTACCTTGGCCATGGGCCGAACAACACTGAAGGGTCTTTTGGCGTACCTTGGCCATGGGCCAAACAATAAGGGTCTTATGGCGTACCTTGGCCATGGGCCAAACAATAAGGGTCTTTATGGCCTACCTTGGCCATGGGCCAAACAACAAAGATCTTATGGCCTACATTGGTCATGGGTCAAACAACAAAGGTCTTATGGCCTACCTTGCCATGGGCCAAAGAACAGGGGTCTTATGGTCTCCCTTGGCCAGAGACCAAAGAACACAAAACCAGTACAGGATTCAAAGTTCCAAGCCCTCTAGATCTACCTGTGGAGGAGTAACATTTACTCTACTAAAACTACGGTTATTGACGAGTCTGAAGTGATAGGAGGTTTGAATACAGTACAAACTCATTTAACACTAAACGTCTTTAAAAAACATTTTTACTTAGACAGTCTAATAGGTTCAACATCAACAAGATCTGAATTATCTGAGGTCTGTGAAAACTCTCAAAACATCATCAGCAATAGACCACTCACTTATGTGAGTGACAACAATAATGACCCAGAACCATTAACTCCAAATAATTTGATTAGGGTAGAACAAGTTAGTCTCCTGCCGGACTACAATACAGACTCTTCAGAAGACCCAAACTGGACTCAACATGATGAACTCCAGACTAAGTTACACAACTTAACTAGAGTTAAGGTAGGGGACCTTGTTCTAATACAACAATACTGGCCTCTGGCTAGAGTTTTAGAACTCAGACCGGGTGCAGACCGGATAACAAGAGTGGTCAAATTAAGGACTTTAACGGGTGACACAACAAGAGACATTTCTCTTTTGTATCCCCTAGAATCTGGACCCAAAACGATGGACTTTCGAGAGCCCCCTCCACCGACAGTAACAACTGGAGTCACTGCACTTCCAGTAACTATACCCTTGACAGTAGGAGCGGTAACACATCCTACTACAACATTGATAGACACAAGACCTCAGCGACAAACAGCGTTAAAGGCGCGACTAGTCTTACAGCAAAAAATAGACGCTGGGGAATTGTAATTTCATCTTCTGTAATAGCGTGAGGTTAGTGACCCCGCCAAGTTATTAGGTTTCTAAACAACAACAAAGGCACTTACCGATGCTTTGATTTAGATCTTCTTTAGGGCCTAGCATAGATTTCCAGCGTCCTACAAACCGCCTACCTAACTCTCTCACTTTACTAATTTAGAAGCTATAGACATTACCCCTACCCTTATATACTCTTTAACAACTTCCTGCCTACATTCTAACGCTTTAGCAATATCACCAAATTAAACTTAGCACCAACGATTTAGTCAGATATGAATAACCATGCTGCTAGTCCAGCCAAAACAAGCGAACAGACTGCGTTTCGCTGTTTATCCTTTTGTGTTGCCATTCAGCTTTCTTTTAGTGACTTTTCCCTTTAGTGACTTTAGACTATATACATATATACACACACACACACACGTCACCTCACGCCTCCCCTACAAGTTTAGTCTGTCAGAGGGTGAGAGACCCTAGACGACCTGTGGAGCGGGGTTGATGTAGTAGGAATAGGTGCAACCTGCATAGGCGGGTGAATCGAACCATTTTCCAGAGGATCGGTTCTCTCTTCCAGAAAACTCTGGTCATCCCCGCAATTCACGTTCTCATATCTGGTCCTGATGGCGTTTAAAAGAACGACCATCTTCTAGTTGGCACTTGAAGGAAACAGGGCCCGTTCTCTCCTGCACAGTTGCAGGAACCCATTTTGGTCCAGCCCCATAGTTGCGAATAATAACTGGATCATTAGGTTGCGCTTCTATAACTCTCCTTTTTTTAGTGTCGTGGTACAACTTCTGTTTTTCCTGATGACGTAAAACTCGTTGTTGTAACGTTTCGTTTGGACGTAACAGATCGAAAACTGAACGAATTCCCCGGCCAATCATAAGTTTAGAAGGAGACACCCCCCATCGTTGTGTGAGGTGTTAGTCGATATTTAAACAAAAATTTATCCAACACCACTTGCATTTCCTTCCCATGAGAATGACGCAAGGCTGATTTGAAAGTACGGACCATGTTTTCCGAGAGACCGTTAGTAGACGGGCGAAAAACACTAGACCGGACATGTCTAATGCCATTTAGGTGGACAAAAGAACGAAATTCCTCACTGGTAAAACAAGTACCATTGTCGGAAACTACAACTACGGGTAAACCCCATCGAGCGAAACTCGAACGGAGTAAGCGAATAGTAACACCCGAAGTCGTGGAAGTGGTTGGAAATATTTCTACCCACTTAGAGTAGGCGTCCACAATAGGGCGGATCGAAAATGAGGTTTTTAAACTTTCTTTTCGAAATTCAAATATGGCTAGTGCGGAAAATATGTGGGTGCTATAGATAATGACTGTGCATAAATATTAGTCCTGCGAAATTATATCTTCAGGTGCCACAAAGCCGTCGAAAAAAGTGAAATATAATGATTTTCTTATATTCTGCATTAGTACAATAACTGAAACTTACTTGTTATTATTATATATTAAGTGTTCCAATTACCAAAATAGTTACTGAATTACGCAGCTCTTAGTTTATTTAGATCAATGTTCTTTTGATTAATGATCTAAATAATCCAGAACTCACCACGAGGAGGTGGCTGCGTGTCGAGCTCCACCCATGCCCTCCCAACCACCCATCCTTGCGCATGTTTTTTTTCTATTAACGTTTTATTTAAACTTTATATTCAGCTTTACTTTCGAATGATGG